>JBBAGI010000134.1:0-149269 GCA_037127475.1 Arma custos | reverse complement strand
GGAAGACCGATGGTCTAGTTGTTAGCACAACAACCTACTAAGCCCAAAATCGCGGGTTAGTAGCCTGTAAGGGAGTAAAAAATCCTTGGTTATACCATTCTTCGGAAGGAACCTTAACCAGGGATCCCGAGCCTGGTCAGGTACTCGTTAAAAATCCCTATCCTAATTAAACCTGGATAGGCAAAATTTCAAGATCCCAAGGTAGCATCCTCCGAGTTTCTATAACAGCCTCAAAAAACAAACCATTCTATATGACGAGCTATTTACACTATATGGACCTGACAGCATGAGCATCCATGTGCAGGGAATACCCCAAAGCATTAGTCTGAATCCGCCATACATTGTTTACATTTTCAAAACTAGACCATAAATTCTCAATACCTTTCGCTCGAAAATTCGTTGCTGTTTTTTATTGCATCAGCGAGTGTCCAATCTTACTAATATTATAAATGTGAAAGTTTGTATGTTTGTCTCTCTTTCACGCAAAAACTACTGAACGGATTTGGATGAAACTTTACAGTAATATAGGTTATGCATCAGAATAACACATGGGCTATAGCAAGCGCGGATTTAGGGGGCGCACGGGTGCACGTGCCCCCCGACAGTTTTTTAGGTATTGTGGAGAATCCATTATAGTACATAATTAAAGGCAAATCACATGATCATATTTGTTAAAATGACAGAAAGAACATGAGTGAAACTATTTGTTTTGATATCCTACTAATCTTACTAATATTATAACGTAAAATATATTATATATATATATATATATATATATATATATATATATATATATATATATATATATATCTATATATATATATATATATATATTTAGTTACATCATTTATATCATAAAACCTTTCATTTTTGTTTATTTGTATATTTGTTAAATTATTTATTTTTCATTACATAATTTAGGATTACAAGTTTAATTTTAATTTTATTCTCAGAAATTATCAATTTAGTCAAACTATAAATTTTGAATTTCTTGTATTGTTAAATTTTACTAAAATGTATTTTGTAATTATGATACCAAATTGATCTGTAATTATTAACATCACATGTAATGACATGTAATATGCTTACTTAAGTATGGAGCATGTCCTAATATTAATAAACGATCCCTCCCTTAAAAAAAAAAAAAAAAATATATATATATAATATATTTTACGTTATAATATTAGTAAGATTAGTAGGATATCAAAACAAATATAATATATATATATATATATATAATATAATATTTAAATCTTGAGTTTCAGTCTTTTATTTCTTTATTAATTTTTCTTATTCTTTATTAATTAAGCCTGAAAAATTAATAAAGAAATAAAAGACTGAAACTTATTTATTTATTAAACTTATAATATTATATTATTTCCATAATCGTAGAAAAGTAAAAACCAATATATAAATATATCTATATATATATATATATATATATATATTATATATAATATGTACATATATTATATGTATAACATTATAATTAAAATGATCTTTCACGAAACTTTATATGGCAGACCAAATTCCATGCGAGCGAAGCCGCGGGCATAAGCTAGTACAGTTATTTACCAAGCGTAAAAATTGTAGCTGTTGTTCCAGGATACAACGAAAATATTTGTTCATTGTAATTTACTTTTACTCTCCGACTTAATCATAAAATTTAGAAGCCCCCCCCCCCCCCGAAACTTGGCCTAAATAAATCGAAATACTTTAGAGCTCCGCGCTTTGTTGTATTTCATAATTTTCATACATAACTTTACTCTCTGCCCTGAAATATGGTCGAAGTTACTCAGGTCCACTTTACCCCGACCCTGCATTGTCTAGAATTATCATAAATTCGTTTATTTGACTCCGAGAGGAAGGTAACAGCTTCGTGTTTTGATATTCGCCGGGTTGCCTCTTCCAGAACTCTGCTCTGCGTTTTGACTCCCTCCAAACCGTTTATTTTCATTTTGGTCCTCTCCCGTTCTGACATTTGCCATAAAACTTACTCTCTCTGCACACCCTTGTTGTAACGCTTTCCGACGGAGTTATGAAAATTTCATATATTTCTCAGATGTTTTCCCAGATTTATTATATATATTTATAATCCTTATATATCTTATGAAATAAGTATTCATAAGCTAACGCTTATGATAAAAAATCAACAATAATTTTTAAGAGGGAAAAATATTAAGATTATCTCAGTAGATTAATTCAAATTTATTCCGATTCTCTAAATCACGATATACATATTTACATACAATTGTAAATATATACATATTTTTACAATTATTGGTCAGCTATTTTGATTTTTAAATATTTTTATTTTAAAGAGAAAAGATATGCCCCTGGCTGGGATTTGAACCCGGAACCTCTGTCTCTCCTTGGCAGCGCTCCGACCAATTGAGCAACCAGGGTTGCCTGCCGGCATGGGACAAATCTTTTCTCTTATCCGATCACATCTCCCCGTGTTCTCGCAATTTTTTGCGATGTAAACACGAGAACGAATGTTCTTTGAACATTACATCGCTCAATCGGCCGGAGCGCTATCGCGGAGAGACAGAGGTTCCGGGTTCAAATCCCGGCCGGGGGCATATATTTTCTCTTTAAAATAAAAATATGTAAATATATATAATACGACTTAAGTACGACAATTGCATTATATCGTAAGCTGACAATGATTTCTTACAGTTTTCCCGGTCCTAGTAAGCCCTCTTGCTGCCATTCCTTCCTGGAAACCAACGTACCATTTCTTTGCCGTTACTTCTTCTCCTCCTCTCCTAGTTTATTATTCTCTTGGGCCATCGATTTTCTGACATTCTCATTACATGGCCGTACCAGCTCAGCTCTTTTTTGGTCTCAATAGTGTACAAGATATTGTGGTTCCTGTACTTTTTCTCTGATCACGTGATTAGAGATGTGCTGGAGATTCGATATACCACAACTACGTCTCTAGAAGTCCCTCTCCATCGCTAAGAGTTTTTTTCTAAGTTGGTAGTGATGGCCCATTTTTCTGAGCCATATAATGCCACACTTTTGACAAAGGAGTGGTAAATTTTTTTTGTTGTAGGCAATTGAACTACAACAATAATAATAATATCTTGAATAATATCAGTTGACCTTTTATATTTGAGGAAGAAAATGATTCGGGGGGGGAGATAAAAAAAATTCTCTTGCCAGTCAGGGTACCAAAAAAGGGCATTAGGTCGCAATAAATTGTAGAGAGCTGAATTTTTGATATGTTGTAAGGGCATATCTGTGTAGTTGAAATCCAAGTTTGCTACCGAAAAAACAGTTGGGAAAACTTTTGGTGGCCGAAAAACCTCGAGGTGGCTCCTCCCCCTAAATTGTAGTACTTACTAGTACTACCATTATTTTTTGTATAGGTAATTAACTAGTAAATATTTATATTTTACAATAAACAAGGTCATTTTCTTAAAATACCCACTTTTCCAGATTTTCCTTTTTTTTTATTAACAAGAGAATTATAACAACTACAGACCTTAAATTAAAGCTAATTAAATTTACAACAACTCCATTTCACTTGACTTTCATCGTAGGATCACTCCTTCGGCCGGTGTTTCTCACGAAAGTCGGCCAAAACTTCAACATTAAAATGGTCACCTATGTTTTTTTTATCAAACAGGCACTGATTGGTAGATAAAGGCCAAAAACTGAATTAACTTCGAAAATGTCAAGCTTTTTTCGGCCACCAAAAGTTTTCCCATCCGTTTTTTCGGTTACAACTTTGGATTTACACTATTTAGACGTGCCCTTACAACATAACCAAAAATGCAAACTCTCTTCAATTTTTTTGTGACCCTCAATGACCTGGCCGCTGGCCTATATTGGAAAGCCAACGTATCGACCCACTTTGCAGTTATCCTTCAGTGCTAAATTTACAAAATAGAGACAAATTAAAATTATACTTAATATTAAAATATTATATATTAAAAGTACTTATAGGCATCTAGGTCACCTGAGTGATAAAACATAAGATGTGGGAACCCTTATAGTAACGACAATAATAATAATAAAATGGAGCCATACCCCCTAATTTGAATATTATATAGCTGTTGCACGAAATTGTTTGTTTGTTTGTCCATTTAACGTCACTTTATGCTGCTAAGGCTAATCGGACGATGCTACAGTGGGAGCTCTAAATTTTGCCTATCCAGGTTTAATTAGGATAGGGATTTTTAACGAGTACCTGACATCGTACAGGCTCGGGACCTCCCTTTAACGTCCCTTCGAAGGACGGCGTAACTAAGGATTTTTACTCCCTTAAAAAAATCCTAGGGCCACCTGCCGGGCTACGAACCCGCGATCTTGGGTTTGCACGAAATTGTTGTCCTACAATAAGCACTCAACTTTTTATTAGAGCTTTCTTGAGGAAGTATTTCAATTATCAAGGCTCCAACCTCCGACAGCCCTGAAGAAGATCTGCAACGTGGGTCGAAACGTTCGTTCTCCAATAAACCGCTCTCCCTCCCTAAGAGCAATTTTTTTACCTCCCTTCCCTCGACCATTTTCATCCTCATATATATATTATATAATAGTATAAGTTCAACTAATATTGTACAAGATTTCAATAAACAAAAATATTTAAAAATAATAAATAAATAATAATAAATTATAAATAATATATTAACGGAAGTCAACAAGATCTTAATTAAAGTAATGTTCAATGAACATTCTTCCCCCGTTCAAGCAAAAATTTTGGGTACTTTTCCAATCTAGCAACGACCTACCCCAGTGCCCCAAGTGGCAGTTTCGTTAACTACCTCCTACTGTTAGCGAAACCTTCCTCAGTCCTTTGTTATTGTTTGTGTTTAGTGGACGTTTATTTGTTTTCATCTTAATTATACAATATGAGCTGGAATTTGATGAAGATTTTTCGCGAGGTGAGTGATGAAAAGTCAGCTGTGGTATTTCTACAGGAGCGGAACGTCATTCCCCGCAAAATGTCATGTAGAAAGGGACATAATATGAATTAATGTATAAAATGAATTAAAGTAATTTAAATATTTAAATATTAAACATAAATAATCAGATTTAACTACAATGTGATGTTTTATGGTTAATTGTTTTGATTGTTCTGTATATACGTCACGGTTTTGATGTGATATTGTTATTTGTAATGAATATTGTTTATAATAAATGTTATTTTTTACGTTCTTATTTATTCAGTATTATTTATATTTTTTAAATTTAAAGAGAAAATATGATATACAGCTAAAATATGATTTTTTTTTTGGTTTTCTTTCATTTTTAGCTATTTTTCTTTGAAAGAAAACCAAAAAAAAAAATCATATTTTAGCTGTATATCATCTCCTATTTCATTTCCTAAGAATCCTGTTGTCTGTTTACTATTTCAAATATATTTCAGGCATCATAACCTGACAGCTGCCAAATAGTTGAGGTAAGTGCCAGAGGAGCGTGCTGGGGTAGGTCGTCGTTAGATTGGAAAAGTACCAAATTTTGAGAACACGGGGATAAAGGATCTGCCTGGCTTGGTAACGTGCCTTGGTAGCTCAGATGTTTAGAGCACTGCACTAGAGATGCGGATGTCCCAGGTTCTAATCCCGGCCAGGACAAATCTTTTCTCTTAAAAATTAAAATATGATTTATTCAAGATGAAATAATCCTTCTTTAATTTCATTGAAAATTCTTATTTAGTTATCTTATTCTATGAAGTCTCCTTAGAAACTTCAAAAGATAAATTAGTTACGAACGAACCCTTTTAGTAGTTATTCATTATCCGAGAATTTAATATTAAATATGTTTTAACATCTCTCTTTTCTCTAAACTGTATTAGGTTGTTGTATCCTTGACGAACCTTCCGAGAGGAATATAGAATATTTCGCCTGAAGGAAACAGATTACTTTTGCTTCAGAGATGTTTTAAATGAGAGGATCTCAAGAACCTAATAGCTCGAGTAAGGACCTGTCTAAGTAATCCCACTTTAGTTGGGTGCCCCCCCCTGAATTAAAGGGGAAAATTTTAAGACCTCTCCTCGGTGCCCTAAGAGGTGTCCACTTGTGTTCAACTAAACGGAATTAAGGTTTTCTCTAATAGAACTTTATTCATCGTTAACACCTGATTCTCGTGGTTCTTAACCTTTTGGAATTTCTAGGAAGGGAGTTTTCCCACAATTTCATTTATTTAAACTTCATCTTCTTGTTTATTTGTTTAACGTAACTTCATGAGCTACAGTGGGAGATATAAATTTTGCCTATCAAGTTTTATCTAGATAGGGATTTTTAATGAGTACCTGACACAGCACGGCTGGGAAACGTCATTTTACCCCCCCCCCCTCAGAAGTATGGCTTTACCAAGGATATTTTACTTAAAAATCCTAAGGTCACATGTCGGGCTGCAAACCTTGGCGCTTTAATTCTAAGCAACTCATTTCCAGATTTGGAAAAGAATCACTTAATTTATTATTGTAGGGTCCATATGAAGTATTTTGTAATCACGTAATGTGTTCTTGTATTTTTTTTATGTTAATTTATTTATTACTCCTCAAGGTAGTATCCTTAGTCCAATCCTATATACAGTTTATACAGCTGACATCCCAACTCATCCTAATACTATCCTTACCACGTATGCTGATGATACATGTGTATTATCAGTCAACACCAATCCAGTTATTGTATCCCAAAGCCTCCAATCCAACCATATAGATCTTGAAGAATGGTGTCTTCCTGCTCTTCAGTATCCTTTAATAATATCCCTCTGGTGCCTGTGGAACAGATCCGATACATAGGGTTGCATCTCGGCAAATGATTAACCTGGAATCCTCATACAAGACTGAAAAGACAAGAAACCGCTCGACGTTTCAGGCTACTTCAACACTTACTAGACAAACGCTCTAAGCTCCCAATTAATTACAAAAGACTCATCTACATGACCATCATATGATCTATTTGGACGGAGTAGAGCTTTGGGGGTCCACTAAGCCATCGAATTCCTCTCGTATCCAATCCTTACAATCCAAAATCCTTCGTAAAATCCTCAATGCTCCTTATTTTGTTAAGAATAAAGTCATCCATAACGACCTTAATGTCACTTTTGTTGCTGGTCACGAGGACATCTTTTCAGATGCCTCGGAGGAATATCAGGAATTGAAGGCTAGGTTTGAAACTGAATTGAGTGGGTTTGAGCTGGAATAAAGTTGGCCATGAAGAGATTTATATAGGGTTCGAGCCAAATCAGTAACAAATGGGCTGAGGCCATTTAATTAAGGTAATTTTGTGGATCATTTGTTCGTAAAAAAGTAAGGTCTTGTATTTTAAAATATGAATTAAAAAAATAATCACTATTACTCTCAATGAATACACTCTCGATTCATCCAGTGACCGTATACTATCTGATGCAAGATCGTTTCGCAACCTCATGGACCGGTTTGGCTAAAGATACGACCTGGGCCCAGTCAATTTCACCTTAATGCTTTGGCATTTGTCAAGACGACCGCCTCAACCTTTGCTGGTACACCACACCGGTCTGCGGGACAAGACACCGCTTTACCCTCCCGATCTAACCGGTACTTGAATAGAATCAAGCGGAAGAGTTCCGTATTTTCCTTAGTATTAGTTATTTTTTCCAAGACAATAAGAAAATTAGTATTTAAGTATCTAATGCAGAAATAAACCGAAGAATCTTTGAAGAATCCTTCTTCATATTTTTTATGAGAAGAAATAGCTCAGGCTACTTCAACATTTACCAGCTCTAAGCTCCCAATCAATTACAAAAGCCTCATATTACATATTGTAAGGCCCATCTGGGCTCCACTAAGCCATCGAATTCCTCTCGTATCCAATCCTTACAATCCAAAATCCTTCGTAAAATCCTCAATGCCACTTACTTTGTTACGAATAAGATCATCCATAATGACCTTAAAGTCCCAATTGTTGCTAATTTGGCCCGAACCCGATATCTATCCTTTCATAACAAACTTCATTACCACTCACACCCACTAGTTTCAAACCTAGCGACCTCTTCGATTCCCGATAATCCTCCGAGGCGTCTGAAAAGAAGATGGCCACGTGACCTTCTTAGTTGAACTTTGATTTGAGTACTACCAGTGGGTAGTTTCTTTACTTGTCATTCTCATGTCATTATGTATCACTTATCTTATTTACTTGCTGTATTATTGTAATACAGTTGTAAATATCAATAAATAATAATAATAATAATAAATAAGGTCACCTGTGGTCTAGTGGTTAGCGTAACAAACTACTAAGCCCAAGATCGCGGGTTCGTAGCCCGGCAGGTGGCCCTAGGATTTTTTAAAGGGAGTAAAAAATCCTTAGTTACGCCGTCCTTCGGAAGGGACGTTAAACGGGGGTCCCGAGCCTGTACGGTGTCAGGTACTCGTTAAAAATCCCTATCCTAATTAAACCTGGATAGGCAAAATTTAGAACTCCCACTGTACCATCGTCCGATTAGCCATAGCAGCATAAAGGGACGTTAAATGAACAAACAATCAATAAATAAATTTTAAAAAAAAGTTATTTTTCTCACCAATATATCTCATCAATTAATTTATAAGTTAATATTTTGTTCATTGTATTTCATTCTTATAATTTAACTAGATTTATGTCTATATAAAATCTTATATTTTCTCTCGTACTAGACCGAAACGTCGGCAAAAATAAAATAAGGTGTACTTATTTTGCGTAAAATGTATTTACTGCATACATTTCACTTCCCGGCCATCATCAACAATGTTTAATCCAGAAACATTCAGCCAACCGTTTCTTCTTCAAATATTTTGTAATCCTTTTAATTGGTTGTTCCAATTTCTCTCCCGTTTCAGTGTTATCATTAAGTATCTTTTATGGAAGAGATAAAAGAATCCGCAGGTAAAAATGTAGGGGATTAAAACGACCAACGGCATATATTTGACGAGGAAACTCGATGCCATGATTGCAGATAGACTCTTTAAATGTTTACTTTTAATTAAGATAAGTTTTGCTCTATTTATTTTGGCTAGAACGAGAAACATTTGGGGCCCAGTAGCGTATCCATCTTTTGCACTTGGGTATTACTTCATTAGAAGGTGTTTTTTTTGTATAAATTTTTCTTAGATCGATTTTTTATTTATTCTTCATAGACCCACTGCCTGCCTTAGGGGGGGCCAAGTCCCATTTTACAAATCATACAACTTTTCATTTAATTTTACCAATGAAAGTACTTAACATTTTAGCAGTGGTAGTGGAAAAAACACCGATTTTTGATTCGTGTCACTTTAGAAATACTAGTTGATAATATCTCATTTATTTGGGTAATTTGAATATTAAAAAAAAACCTCTTTAAGTTATGGTTCACTAGCTTATGCCCGCGGCTTCGCTCGCGTGGAATTCGGTTTGCCACATAAAGTTTCGTGACAGATCATTTTAAATAAATAATTTAATTTAACTATAAGTTACTCGTACATCCCAAATTTCAGATGTCTAACTTCAAAACAGCCGGATTCCATACAATCTTTGAACCCCTATTATATTAAAGGGGAAACCCTTGAGGGTGGGATTATCCAAATTTCTTTCTTAAATTTTACAAAGAACCTATCTGCAAATTTCAAAATGCTAAGTCCCTGATTTGCCTTTGATTATGTACTATAATGGATTCTCCACAGAACACAAAAGTCTGGCACGTGCCTCCGTGCTCCCCCCCTAAATCTTTCGCATATATAATATTAGTAGGAAAAGTAGATTAGATTTGCCTTTAATTATGTACTATAATGGATTCTCCACAGTACCTAAAAAACTGTCTGGGGGGCGTATTTAGGGGGGCCCATGCCCCCGTGCCCCTCCCATAAATCTGCCCTTGCTGTAGCCTATATGTTATTCTGATGTATAACCTATATTACTGTAAAGTTTCATCCAACTCCGTTCAGTAGTTTTTGCGTGAAAGAGAGACAAAATACAAACTTTCGCATTTATAATATTAGTAGGATAGTAGGATATCAAAACAAATAGTTTCACTCATGTTCTTTCTGTTATTTTAACAACTACCATCATGTGATTTGCCTTTAATTATGTACTATTATGGATTCTTCAAAGTACCTAAAAAACTGTAGGGGGGGGGGCCTTGCCCCCGTGCCCCCTCCATAAATCCGCCCTTGCTGTAGCCTATGTGGTATTCTGATGTATAACCTATATTACTGTAAAGTTTTATCCAAATCCGTTCAGTAGTTTTTGCCTGAAAGAGAGACAAACATAGAAAGTTTCGCATTTATAATATTAGTAGGATATCAAAAATCATGTTATTTCTGTTATTTTAACAACTATTATCATGTGATTTGCCTTTAATTATGTACTATAATGGATTCTCAATAGTACCTAAAAAACTATCGGGGGGCCCTTGCCCCCATGCCCCCCCAGAAATCCACCCACCGTGACCAAACTCCCTTACCCAAGGGAGTACTTCAAAACTGACGTATTCCATACAATTTTTGAACCCCTATTATATTAAGGGGGAACTCTTGGGAGTGGAATTGTCCAAATTTCTTTCTTAATGCTCATTTAAGCTATACAAAGAACCTATCTGCAAATTTCAAGATGCTAAGTCCAACGGTTACTGCTGAGCGTTGACAGCTGGGTGTGTTAGTCAATCAGGTTACAGTTTTATATAAACTTCGCCTCTGTGGTGTGTTGATAAAAAGTAGCCTATGTCCTTCCCCAGGCTTGAGATTATCCACATCAAATTTCATCACAGACGGATCATCACAGCTACTGACTGACAAAAGGGACGGACCGAAGTTTACTGTTGTTCGTGTTAGTAAAGGATTAGTATGTAATGTTATTGAATTTATTAACACGTTCCGTGCGGTACGGGGTCAATTGACCCCGTGCGGAACTTTCCACTAGTGCTGAGCCTGTAAGAGGTAAACTTTCAAAAATGCTCGAACCTGTTTCAGCTTTTGATTTTTTCAAAGGGTTGAAACTAATATGGCTATATGTTATAAACTTCAATAATCTCTCAAAATTCGATAATAAATAGAACGGGGTCAAAAGACCCCGTACTACTTTTTCGAAAAATGACGAATCACTCACTCCCCTCTACTTTTGAGACGGCCCTTTATTGTGCTTTCCCCTCGTGCTACTTTTCTCGGAAATGACGAGTCATTCGCTCCCTTCCCCTTTTTGTCCCTTGTGATGATCCCTTTTTGGCACGCTTTTGGTATTTAACTGATGGAAATATAACCTTAAGATTATAACCTCGTTAATAGAAGAGTTATAAAAATTCGGCTATATCTATTATAACTCCCAATCATAATCGGTTTTCAAAACCGAATCTAAGTTAAAAGCACACTATAACCCTGAGTTATAAATAACGAATGGGGCTAATGTCCTGCTGTGGTGGTATACTGACCTAAACCTATGAAGTGGGAAAACAATTGATTTTTCCTAAATTAATCAATTTTCAGCAAGCTGAATACGTTTAAACTAAGGAAAGAACACGGGGTCGATTAACCCCGTGACGCACTTGTGGGTAGTTACTGCACGGGGTTAATTGACCCCGTGTCGCACTTGTGGATGATTACGGATTTTTCTATTAGCACTGAACGTGTTAAAAAGGATTACTTAGTATAGCGGTTTCACTTGTACGGCAGATTTTTTTTTTTTTTTCTTAGCCCCTAGAAGTTTGAAGATTTCTAATCTGGATTAGGATTAGGTTGGAGAGGAATCTCTTTTACTGTACTGCGCACATTTTAAGAGGAGGATGAGAAAACGGAAGGTTCTAATTTCTTTCTTTATTTCTTAACTTTGGATTTTTCCGATGATGGGGCACACCGTGTCCTTTTCCTTTTATTGTTTATTTTATTTATTTCTCAGTTCAGGCTGAGACTTTGAACGTGATCTTGCCACGTTTGTGGCCGTCCTGCTGGGGTGAGTGTCCTGAAAAGAGGGTTAGTACTGTATTTCAGACTGTTAAAAAATTTGATGTGTCTACGTTTTATGAAGTCTGTAACTGTCGGTAAGTCGAGAGTAGTGTGTAGGAAGTCCATTTTTGTTTTGTTTAATGTCGTGTGTCTCACTATGCGCTGCAGTACGCCGTTCTGAAACTGTTGGAGCTTTTTTGCTGTCGCCGGTGTGATGGTACTTAAAAGTGGTGCTCCGTAGAGGAGCGCGTACGGCAGAAGTGAACTATATTTTTTTTTGTTCATCGAAAATATGTAGATTTTGCGAGTAAGAAACACGCGAGCTTGCATTCAAGGTTTACCTGCATTTTTCACCCCCTTAGGGGTAGAATTTCGGAAAACCCTTCCTTATCGGATGCCTACGTCACCCAAAGAACACAACCTCCAAGTTTCAGTTCTCTACGATCAGCGGTTCAGGCTGTGCGTTGATCCGTCAGTCATTCAGGACAAAGCATTTTATATTATAGATAAATGCTAATTTAAAATTAATAAGGTGATGTTTATAACCATATGACTGACTGTCATTTGTTATTGAAAAACCAAATAGTCGTGTCACATGAGAATTAGTGCTATATAATACAGAATTCCCAACAACGTCAGCCTGACAGCCTGCTGTATTCTTCAATGGCCGTTGCTGGACTCCTAAGATATTAATAAGTGATGTGCTAATAAGCTTATCACCCTGATATCCATAAAGTGTTACATGTATCGAAGTTGTATGGTTTTAAATTTCTTTCACGAAACGGAAAGCTTACATGGCATTTCTAATATTGCGACATTTCCTTTTCTAAGATTATTGTCCATTCGGAACCTGCAATCGTTTCCCCGATACTCGCAGCTTACTGATCACGAGCGTTCGCGCTTTCCTCTCGGGCGACTCCTCAGAATTATGAGAAGATATCACGCGTGTACGTGCGGCTTCCTACGCACGCGGAATGAGTTTCCTCTAGATCAGAGAAACTTTTGTTACTAATTATTCTGCTTTCGTTGATTTCACTTTTCGGTAGTGGCAAGTTCGAGAAAACAGATGATCGGATTCACGTAACATCTACACAGAGCGATTATTCCTAGCGGTCACTTATGCAGATGACTTCCTCTTGCTTTGAGTGGGCGAACTCTCCGGATGGCCTAGACTAATCAGTTTCATCATGAAATCCTTGATCGAGAAGGCGTGGGCCATAGCGTGCTTCCCTGCAACTTCCGGTATTAGTAATTCTTTGTGGAATCTGAAAGTGCATGGTTTCAAGAAATTAATTATGGTTATTATATCCTGATTATATATTTTCACAAGAGACAGACCTAAATTGTAACATTCCTACCAACGGAGTACCTTGGGATGAGCACGTGATAGAGACTATTGTTTCTATGACAAATTTTGTACAGGGAAGTGATTTTTTCGAGTTTTTCCCCAAGAGTTAATAGTAAGTACCTTCTACAGAAAATTTGCCACAATAAAATAATTTTTCCTTATTTTGTGTTATCTTTGACTGCACCCCCCGACCAATTTATGATAGTAAATTTATGATTGAGAGGAAAATAGTTTACTGGAAGACCTAATGTGGTATATAGATAGTCTGCGGGTGCAGTCAATATAACACTTTTTTTTTTAGATTAATTTATTGATATTTACAACTGTAATAATATTACAACAAGTAAATTTGCTAATATGAACAAATGACATGGAAACAAAAAACACTTGTGGAGAAACTACTCATCGGTAGCACTCCATTACAGTTCTATAGTAGAAGGTCTCGAGGCCATCTTCTTTTCAGACGCCTCGGCGGGTTATCAGGAATAGTATGGGAAGGATAGGTACCTAGTTTGGGCCAAATCAGCAACATATGGGATATTAAGATCATGATGGATGAGTTTGTGACATAATAAGGAGCATTGAGGATTTTACGAAGGATTGTAAGGATTGGATACGAGATGAATTGGATGGTTTAGTGGAGCCCCAAAGCTCAACTCCGTATGTCCAAATAGGTCTGATAACTGTCATGTAAATGAGTCTTTTGTAATTAATTGGGAGCTTAGAGCGTTTGTCCAGAAAATGTTGAAGTAGGCGAAAACGTCAAGCAGTTTCTTGTCTTTACAGTCTTGTATGAAGATTAACAGTATCATTACAAAATGAACATAAAGAAAACATTTGTACTTTTTCTTTATGTTCATTTTCTATCTTACTGTTTATCTTCTTTTTATCATTTTTTTATAGTTATTTTTGTTTTGTTTGTTTTTCTCTCATAGCCCTGAAGATGGTCTGCAACATAGATCGAAACGTCGGCACTAATAATAAATAAGTGTTCACTTATTTGTTGTTATTTATGACCGCACCCCCGGACTATCTATACCCCACACCAAAATAGGGAGAAATGTTTCGACCCACATTGCAGGTCTTCTCTAGGGCTAAATTTACAAGATACAGACAAAAATGTCTAATAATAAATATAATTAGTCTGCATTTGTCATTTGTTCTCTTCCTATTTAAGAGAATTTCTTGTCCTCCGCCCAGACTATTTTCTACCTCATAACTAGGGTTCTAACCGGTACCCAAAAATATCGATACCAGGCCTTTGCGATATATCGGAACAAAGTATCGATACCGAGAAAATATCGAAAGAAAAATATCGATATCACCCGGTATCGGAAGATTTTTAGTCGTTTAAAAGCACGGTTCGTCAAATGGCTACAAACATTCCATTGCCAGGAAATTGATTATAATCAATCAAATAGTGAAAGGCCTTTTATTTTTTATTAGAATAATATGGTTCTCATTCGATATTATCAAAGTATCGAAAGAACTTTCCGATATTTCACAGTTGACTGATATCTAAATTTTTATTATGTTATTAACGCTATCTATACATATAAGGGAAAGTAATTAAAAGAGAAAAAAGAAATACACCCATATTAAAGGACATTCTTTCCATATTAGAAGAATATATACTCATTCGGTATTCTCAGAGTATCGAAAGATCTTTCCGATATTTCAAAGATGGTTGATATCTAAATTTTTTATTATGTTATGAACCTTATCTGTACATATCAGAAAAAGTAATTAAAAGAAAAAAAAACATATACATGCATAGGAAAGGATATTCTTTCGATACTAGAAGAATATGGTACTCATTCTCAAAGTATCGGAAAATATTTTTTGAATATCGAAAGAGTACCCTGTTCTTTTAGTATCGAAAGAATTTCCATTGCTATGCATGTATATTATTTTTTTTCTTTTAATTAATTTCCCAGATATGTACAAATATTGTTCATAACATAATAATAAATTTAGATATCAGCCATCTGTGAAGTATCGGAAAATATTATTAGAATATCGAAAGAGTACCCTGTTCTTCTGGTATCGAAAGAATTTTTCTTTGATATGCATATATATTATTTTTTTCTATTAATTAATTTCCGTGATATGTACAGATAGGGTTCATAATAATAAAATAATAGGGTTCATAATATAGGGAAAGGAAACATATCATTATATTTTTTTGAGAATATGGAAAAAATGTGCCGTAGGATATATACAACTTTTTATTTAGGTTTCGTTTGGATGAGCAAAAAAAAAAAAAAAAAAAAAAAAAAAGTCGGTTAACTGTTTCGATATTTATTTAGTTTTCCATACCGATAACGATAAAATATCGAAAGAAAAGTATCGATACCAAAATATCGGTATCGAAAGGAAAAGTATCGATAATATCGGTAGAACCCTACTCATAACTTCTACCAAGGAGTTTTCTTAATTTTTATTTGACTTTTTGGAATTTTTCTTCAAGTTGTTTTTATTTTTTCCTCTTTTAACCAATGACAGATGTGTAATGGAACGGTAAAGGCTCAGATCGTGACAAATCGATTCCTCTGTAATCTCGTCGACCTGCCCGGCATCTGAATTAGTTTGTATTGTTCCTGGCCTGCCTCTTTTTTACAACATAGTTTGTTTAGTGCTTTTTTTTTATATATCGTATGGTATTTTAGTTAGATTTCAGACCGAGAATTTAACGAATTGTAATACAAGTTTCTCTGTTTGTACAATTAAGGTCACTTTATGCAGCTGTAGCTAACCGGACGATGCTACGCTGGTATTTCTAAATTTTGTCTATCCTTTTATGGTTAGGTTGGCATCTGCTATGTTGGCTTCACTGCCCAAGCAATAATCTCAAGGAAGATACTTTGATCTGAATTAAATTTAAATAATAAAATGGGATGCCACCCTGAGACCGTTATACTTAATATATAGTAATTTTATATCTTACTAATATTATAAATGTGAAAGTCTGTATGTTTGTCTCTCTTTCACTCAAAAACTACTGAACGGATTTGGATGAAACTTTACAGTAATATAGGTTATTCATCAGAATAACACATGGGCTACAGCAAGCGCGGATTGAGGGAGGGACGCACGGGGGCACGTGCCCCTCCTCCTTCCCCTCGACTGTTTTTTAGGTATTGTGGAGAATCCATTATAGGACATAATTAAAGGTAAATCACATGATAATAGTTGTTAAAATAACAGAAAGAACATGAGTGAAACTATTTGGTTTGATATCCTACTAATATTATAAATGTGAAAGTTTGTATGTTTGCCTCTCTTTCACGCAAAAACTACTGGACGGATTTGGATGAAACTTTACAGTAATATAGGTTATACATCAGAATAACACATGGGCTACAGCAAGCGCGGATTTAGAGGGGGAGGGCGCACTGGGGCACGCCCCCGACTTTTTTTAGGTACTGTGGAGAATCCATTATAGGACTACTGGACGGATTTGGATGAACATTATTGAGTAAAATAGGTTATAGGTATTTGACTCAATGAAAACCATTGAGTAAAATAGTAGGGCATAGGCTACATCAAGGGCAGATTTATGTGGGGGATACGAGGGCATGTGCCCCCCCTTATAGTACATAATTAAAGGCAAATCAGGAACTTAGCATCTTGAAATTTGTAGATTGGTTTTTGTATAGTTTTAGAAAGAAATTTCGATAATTCCACCCCAAGGGTTTCCCCTTTAATATAATAGGGGTTCAAAGGTTGTATAGAATCCGTCAGTTTTGAAATTAGACATCTGAAATTTTGGATGTACGAGTAACTTATATTTAAAAAAAATAATTAAATTATTTATTTAAAATGATCTTTCACGAAACTTTATGTGGCAGACCAAATTCCACGCGAGCGAAGCCGCGGGTATAATCTAGTCAGTAATAAATAAGAGAGATATATACTCTTCTCCAAAGGTTAACGTGTTTGACGAACCAGGAATGGTTTTTTAAATAATAATAATTATTGAATAACATTATGTTTATTGAATAATTGCTGATGATGATAATAATTGCTGATCATGGTTACAGACTTAACAAAACGTGTACACTACTTACAAAGAAAGGGGTACGCTGAATGTGACTTGCTGATTCTCGACAATCGCTCCGTCCAGTTCCTTGTATCTTGAGTTGACCGCTCCTTACAACTGGCGCTCCTATCCTAAGTTTATAGATAATAAACCTAAGATACATTTTAAGCTACTTGCCACTTGCTCATTGCCATATTTACTAAGGTATTTCATGTCACATGCAGCACATCTTTAGTGTGTACCTTACACCGAACAGGCTCGTGACACCCCCAATTTACGACCCATTCAAAGGACGCTATAAGTAAGGTTTTTTTACTCCTGTTACAAAATCCTGATACCTAACTCCGAACTCACGGTCTTGAACACATAATTTTTTTATTATAACTACTAACATACATGTGATTCTCATTTTAATAGTGTTTAAAAATCCCACATACAGACCATTCAAATTTTTCAATCGAAAACATTACACAAATATCCCAAAATACCACTCGTGGCTGACACAATCAAGAACGACTACAACAAATTTCATGACTCACTTGCTGGACATCCAAACTTACTGGTACAATCATTTCATTACCACACAATGCGACAAGGAGACTGAAACTGTGGAGCAGGGATCTGCTACAGTGAGGTGAACCTCGCTAGGAGTGCCTTCAATGGCAGGTTTCTCCATACACGCTTTCAAGAGAATCCCTTAGGGGAGGTTTTCCGAAGAACACCAAAAATACAATATGTGCCAAATGGCATTTGTATGATTTCTTAAATAAAAAAATAGTGTTTAAAAAATGTATTTAACTAAATATTGATATTTCAATGTATGGACTTATATTTTACTATATGAATTTTATATGTATAATGTTATAACTTATCACAATGTAATAGGAAAAATCCTAGAAAGCAAAGCTTTAAGTCTCTAAAATCCTGGAAAACACAGTCTACATTTCATCTACAACAGGAAAGGTTTTTTTCGGGAACGTCTTGGAGCATGGAGGCTGCCTATTTGATTTGGCCTGTTGATGTGAGATGTGCTGCTGATGGTACCTGAATTCGCAAAGCGTTGACTATTTAATTTTTTCAGGAATTTAATGTCTTAAGGTTTTGCTGTTTGGGATTTTCACTATGGCATTCTAATTTGTAATTTATGTCTCTTTTGAGTTTTTGATCATTTTTATTTGTAACTTATTAATATATGATAGTACGTTGTAATGACCCTTCTCCCGGAATGCTATAAAATATATTTAATAAGGTTCGTGGACCGAAAAGCAGGAGAAGAAAGAAGGCCAATTACAAAATAGGGACCTAAAATAAGGTATATTTCAAATATATATATACACATCAACATGCAATTACTTATTCATAATCACATAATTATACAATATTCTAATATTCTAATACAATAATACACTAATCAGAAGGCAACAGATCATATGAGAGTCCTGATAAAATTTTATACCGCTATCGGCTAAGCCATCCCCACTACCACTCCTTTAGCTGCTACTTACTTTCGTGAGCCAATCAGATTGCAATTACAAATAACTTCGCAAATACTACAATATATACATCCTAGGTTAAAGTCGAATCCGTGTTAAAATACAATTGGCAAATACTTAATTCTATCCGTAAAATTCTAAATATAATACTCACTATTACATCAAATGAAAACATAATATCTAATATTTAAATAATACATTTATGTGAACACCACAACGTTTATTATGGTTTATATTCTCACTCTAAAATTCGGAATAAGTGAGAGTAATTTAGTGATATATTGCACGATAATTTGTCTCTGGATTGTCAAAATCAATAATAAAAAAATTACCTTAAAGGTTATAAGTTATCACGAATCATATAGCCTTTTGATTTTTATGGTTTAAATATATTTATCTTATAAACTTATTTTAAAGAATTATTGTTTTTTGAACTAGCCGTCGAGGCAGAGATCGATTATTATCGATATCGATTATTTCGGTATCGAACCCTCGAGTTCGCTAATCCGTATAGTTATTGTTTTCAGAATAAAAACGTAATATATAAGAAATTTTTGGCAGGAGAATAATAGAGTGATGATCTAAAATCACAGATGTACAGCGAAGGCCTAGAGAGGTCTGAGTTCCCTTCTCATGATACGTTATGAGCGCGCATATGCATGAATGTAAGTTCAACGAGGAGTCGGAACTTAAGTGCCTTCTCGACCGATGAAAAGGCCCAATGGGAGCAAAGGGCTGGAGTAACCCGAGTTCATAAAAGGGTATGCATAATCAAAAAGCTCTTTGCACTGGAGTTTCTAGGAACCCTTTTAACATCCCGGTTTTCTAATCGTCATCGCGATGGCGGTATTGACTTGCTGTTGGAAATTGAAAAGACTCAAGAGTTAATTATTTTTTTTCTTGTTTCCGTTGCAAAATTTCAATTTCCCTCGAAATGAGGTCCTGCAGAAGGCCTATGGTAAGAACTGCATCGAATTGTGTAAACAGATCTGTTGGGTTTATTCAAATTATACAGCTCTGTTGTAGGCCCAGCGGATTTTTTTTTTCTTGTTAAACCTCCCGATTCGAATCCTCTCATTGTGATTTAAAATCCTATGTTGATTGCTGGAACGAGAAATCCAGGACTTGGGTTACTGACCGCGTTGGCGTATCGTGGGTGTACTGCTCAGCCGAAGAACACGGGGTTCTGTCGAAAAGGAAAAAAAAAAGTTACAACCAATTATCTGCCTACATCGATCATTAACTGCAAGAGAAAGTAGATTCGTAATCAGGTTCTACTCGTGAAGTTTATGAACACATGAAGGGTATTGGCTTCAGTACAAGGTAGAGACGGTATGGTTTTTAGGACAACGGTTTTGCAGGGAGGTGATTTGGCCACCGCATTGAATTTATTACATCTGCGTAAATACAAATGTTAATAATATCAATTTTAAATAGAGAAGAGAATAGAGTTATGACTTTTCACTTTTTTACTGCCTATTTAAATTTTTTTGTAAATATTAAAATTAATTCATTCCTTCCTATCCATAGATTATTGAAGATTTCAATAGATTCTAAACAGAAAGAAATTTATGGAAGCAAATTTCTTGAATTGTCAAATGAGATCCAGTTATTAATGCTGAGAAAACGGAACACATGACAGCGAATAATGGGGATATAGAACTGAACCCAGAAGGTGTTCTAAAAAGAATCAGGAATTTTAAATAGCCTCATACAAGACTGAAAAGACAAGAAACTGCTCTACGTTTTCGCTTACTTCAACATTTACTGGACAATCGCTCTCAGACCAATTTGGACATACGGAGTTGAGCTTTGGGGCTCTACTAAACCATCCAATTCATCTCGTATCCAATCCTTACAATCCAAAATCCTTTGTAAAATCCTCAATGCTCCTTATTATGTCACAAACAAACTCATCCATCATGATCTTAATATCCCATATGTTGCTGATTTGGCCCAAACTAGATACCTATCCTTCCATGACAAGCTCCATACACTATGAATGCGCTAGTCTCTCAACTTGCTTCCCATACTATTCCTGATAACCCTCTTAGGCGTCTGAAAAGAAGATGGCCTCGAGACGTTCTACTATAGAGATTTATTGGAGTGCTACCGATTGGTAGTTTCTCCACAAGTGTTTTTTGTTTACATGTCATTTGTTCGTATCATCAAATTTACTTGATGTAATATTATTACAGTTTTAAATATCTATAAATTAATCTAAAAAAAAAAAAAATAATTTTAAATATCTTGGCTCCGTAATTTAGATAGATGGTGGCATGTGATATGGAAATAAAAGAAAAATTTCAGATGATAAAAAGACCATATCAATGCTCAACTCGGTATTAAGAAACAGAAACATTATCCCCAAAACAAAAAAATATATATACAATAGTATATTACTAAACGTGAATAGGTATAGAAAAAATAGAATGTTTTTGTATATGTTTATTATATTTTATGATCAAATAAAGGTTATTATTATTATTATATTACTAAGCATTATGACATATGGATGTATGTATATATGAGGCGTTTAGTATCAAAACCAGTTCGATCCATTTCATGAAATTTTTCAGGAGAACCAAAAAAGTTTTAAAAATTCATAACCATCTTTTGGAACATTTTATACAAATTTTTGCTTCAGACATGTAAAAAGTAGGTTCTTATTAGATCAGTAGAACTATTTTAATCGATTCGCGGGGTTCATAATGTATTAAAATTTTTAATTAATTAATAACCAAATGCTTAGTCAACTAATGACATAAATTTGCAGTATTTTTGATGAAATTATTTTGTAAGATGAAAAATAAATATTGAGGATTCTCCAATATACAATATTTAAAACAGTTTTAGAAATAATAATCAATATTAATTACTATAGATTGATAAAAATATAATAACAGAATTTTTTTTTTTAACTGGGAATTTAAATCAGTTTCCCAAAGTAAGGTGACTGAAAATAATAACACATGCTTTAGTGAAAAAAATCATCTTTTTAAAAATTATTATTCAAGTAATTATTAATTGTTATAAAAAAAATTATTATAAGACAAGGAGAAAAAAGTAGTAGGTATTTATTATTAAAATATTTAAATAAAAATCAATTGAATTGCTATTTTATAAAATTTTATAATATCAAGAAAAATAAAATTATTTTCAGTTAAAATGTCTTCATTTTCGCTTACATTAGAATCTTCAACAGCGGGTTGTAGTCTGTTTTTGATTAACGCTCGCAGCGGCAAACTGAGTAAGCTTGGATCGAACTGATTTTGTAGCACAACGCCTACTTTGTGGCCAATTTTGTATGGGATGGAACCGCTACGGTTAAACGGTTATACACACTTTTAGAATACCGTTTAAACTTTCAAAACACATTAACAAAATTTTTTTGATAAAAATAGGATTGAACTGGTTTTGATACCAAACGCCTCATATATATATATATATATATATATATATATATATATGGATCTGAAACTTGAACAACCTCAGGAAAAACTCCTAAACACAGAATTACTTGAGACGAGCGGCGGGAATATTCAGAATGGACAAAGTAAGATATGCGACCAACAGAGAAAAGATGGAGTGTAAAAGAACCATTCGGAAAAAAAACAAAAAAAAACGCTTGAAATGGTATGAACAGTTGAAAAGAATGCATGAAAGAAGACTACCTAAAGTAGTCCATCTATGGAAAATTAGGGAACAAGAAGACGAGAAAGACCAAGGAAGAAGTGGAGGAATCCATGATGGGTCATGGTCTGCGGGAAGAATGGACCTTACATAGGACATTATGGAAGGATGCCATGCAATCACTAGGCTGAGGAATCTCCTGTTTCAAGATCCAATAATAATGAAAAATTACTGTTGCAACAGAAAAAAGACAAAACAATAAAGAAACACGTATTACTTAAAATTGCACAACCACGAAACATGTGTGGAAAGGGAGAACTAATCTAAACTCTCTGGAGTCATATCACGTTCTAATTGCTGAGATGGTTCTAGCAGATTGCAGTTGCAAACTTTTTTATTGCGAGTACTCAGTGTGTGATTATAGCATCATCATGAAGAAAAAAAGTGGGGATTGTAAAATTATTAGGTTTAAATTGCCTTTTTATTACTTTTCTGAAATATTAATTTTGAAATTGATATTGATTCATCCGTATGCAAACTAAAAATATTATATTTGAGGCGTTTAAAATCAAAACCAGGTCGATCCATTTCATAAAATTTTTCATGAGAGTCAAAAAACGTTTTAAAATTTCATAACCATCTTTTGGAACATTTTATACAAATTTTTGCTTCAGACATGTCAAAAGTTATTAGATCAGTAGAACTATTTTAGTCGATTCGCGGGGTTCATAATGTATTAAAATTTTTCTTTATTATTTTTCTTTATTCTTCATGTTCCAACCTTTTTTTGTATATGTAAATACTCTCATTTTGTTTCTTTTGTTTACCTCATCCTTTTTGATTTTTCTTTATATTAATTTTACTTTACTATCCTTTCTGTACATTTATTTTCTGTATTGTATTTTATATGCGTTTTTTATAATTCATCATTTCTGCTCATTCTCTTTAATTTTATTAAATCTGTCTTACTTAATTATATCTGTCATTATTTTCATTTTCTTTTCATTATCATTAGTTTTGTTATATCTGTCTTTATCTTAATTTTATTTTATCTGTCACTATTTTAATTTCTTTTCATTATCATTATTTTTTAAATCTGTCTATATCTTAATTTTATTATATTCTGGCACTTTTTTAATTTCCGTTATCTTCCATCTTCATATCTGCCACTATTTTAATTTTCTACATTACTTGTCATCATATTATTGTTACTGTACCTTTTTATATTTTATGTTCTGTTTGTTTCTCTCTCTTAGCCCTGAAGATGACCTACACTGTAGGTCGAAACGTCGGCACATAATGATAAGTCTAGTACTTATTCAGTAGTTTTTTTTTTACTGCACCCCCCCAACTATCTCCTTTACATTAGATCATCCAGTCAACTATTTTCACCTCATATTAAAATTTTTAATTAATTAATAACCAAATTGAATGCTTAATCAACTAATAACATAAATTTGCAGTATTTTTGATGAAATTATTTTGTAATATGAAAAACAAATATTGGGGATTCTCCAATATGCAATATTTAAGACAGTTTTTAAAAATAATAATTAATGTTAATGAATTTAATTAATATAGATTGAAGTAACAGACTTTTTTTTTAAACTGCGAATTTAAATCAGTTTTCCAAAGTAAGGTGACTGTGAAAATAATAACACGTGCTTTAGTGAAAAAAATCATCTTTTTCAAAATTATTATTAAAGTAATTATCATAAAAAAATTATTATAAGACAAGGATAAAAAAGTATTAGGTATTTATTATTAAAATATTAAAATAAAAATAATTTTAATTGGTATTTCATAAAATTATATAATAGCAAGAAAAATAAAATTATTTTCATGTATGAGAGGAAAATAGTTGACTGGATGATCAAATGTAGAAAGGAGATAGTTGGGGAGTGCAGTAAAAAAAAAAACACTGAATAAGTACTAGACTTATATTTATGTGCCGACGTTTCGACCTACAGTGTAGGTAATCTTCAGGGCTATGAGAGAGAAACAAACAGAACAAAAATTATAAAAACGTACAGTAACAATAATATGGTGACATGTTATGTAGAAAATAAAATAGTGACAGGTATGAAAATTAAAGATAACGAATATTAAAAAAGTGACAGAATATAATAAAATTAAGATATAGACAGATTTAATAAAATTAAAGATAATGAAAAGAAATTAAAATAGTGACAGATATAATAAAATTAAGATATAGACAGATTTTATAAAATTAAAGATAATGAACAGAAATTAAAATAGTGACAGATATAATAATTAAAGATAACGAATATAAAATAAAATACAGAAAACAAATTTACAGAAAGGATAGAAAAGTAAAGATAATATAAAGGGAAATAAAAAAGAGGAGGTAAACCAAAGATACAAAATGAGAAGACTATTTTAATTAGAACTATTTTAATTTCTTTTCATTATCCTTAATTTTATTAAATCTGTCTTTATCTTAATTTTATTATATTCTGTCACTTTTTTAATATTCGTTATCTTTAATTTTCATATCTGTCACTATTTTAATTATCTACATTTCATGTCACCATATTATTGTTACTGTACGTTTTTATAATTTTCGTTCTGTTTGTTTCTCTCTCATAGCCCTGAATATGACCTACACTGTAGGTCGAAACGTCGGCACATAAATATAAGTCTAGTACTAATTCAGTGTTTTTTTTTTTACTGCACCCCCCAAAAATTATTTTCAGTTAAAATGTCTTCATTTTCGCTTACATTAGAATCTTCAACAGTGGGTTGTAGTCCGTTTTGGAACCGCTTTAGATCCATACGGTTAAACACACTTTTAGAATACCTTTTAAACTTTCAAAACACATTAACAAAATGTTTTTTATAAAAATGGGATCGAACTGGTTTTGATCCTAAACGTCTCATTTATACCTTGAATGATAATAGTTAACAATGTATATATATATATATATATATATATATATATATATATATATATATATATATATATATATATATATATATATGATAAGTGAAAGAAAATGGTCAGGGTGGAGTTAAAAAAATTTCTCAAAAGTAAGGAGAAATGTTTATTCAAGACCCAACGTTTCGACCTACTTTGCAGGTCTTCTTCAGGGCTAATATTTGTAATTTTATTTTTTATTTGTAATTTTGCATTTTTAAATATTTTATAATATTTGTAATTTTAATTTGTCTGTATTTTACATCTTTAGTTCTGAAGAAGAACTGCAAAGTCAAACAGTACTACCTCTACCATGTACTGACCTGTTCTGGAAAAAGAAATCTGGGCTCTGTTTCGGAAAACGCATGCATTTGGCAATTATGATTACTTATATGGAATAACTCCATATGTTTCAGAAATTTAATATGTAACATAATTATAAATCCTAATTAAACATATAAGTTAATATATAGAAAATCAGAGAAGTATGTGCAAATGATATATTATGATTGGAGGTGAATGTCTTAGTGTTGAAATCGATGAATCCTGCTTCTCCAAAGGAAATATAATGTGGGGAGGATATATCCTCAGTAATGGGTGTTCGGGGGCGTATGCAGGGAAACTAGGGAATGTTTCCTATATTTTGTCCCATCTAGAACAGATGAAATGCTGACTTTTTCCATTGAAGCTGCAATACGTCCTAGGACAACAACATATTCTGATTGCTGGAAGGCCTATAAGGGAATAAAGCAAATTGAAGGCATGAGGTATAAACATTACGTTGTTAATCATTCAAAAAATGTCGTTGACTTAACCACGGGTGCTCATACCCAGAGGGTGGAATCACTTTGGGCTTCAGTCAAACGAAGAAACAAAAAAGAATGCGGAACGAGTAGAAATATGTTGGATTCATATTTATGGGAATTCATTTGGAGGAGAAGGTACGAGAAAGGATGATTGTTTACTAAGATTTTAGAAAGCATTGCTGATTATTATCCATCAATTTAATTGTAGGTGTTTTTGTTTGAGGTTATTTATAAATATACCCATGTTTTGTTTTGAATATTTTATTTAATAACATAAATAACAGATATCTAAAAAACATTATGCATGATTTTTCCAAAACAGACGCAATTATTTAATCTATTATAACACACACAAATTGGCACTTTGGGATATATAAACACCTCCTGGGACCAGAATACTCCTCTAAAGTGGGTACCCTTTATTGGGTAAAAACTTGGCGTTTGAACTTGGTCCAGGACAAATCACCTTCTTGCACATCCGTTGTCCTAAAAACAGCACAATGTCTAGTCTGCACTGAACACTGATCTAATGTAAGGAAGAAATAGTTGGGGGTGCAGTCAATTAAAACACCATAATGAGTGCAAACTTATTTATTGTGTTCCGACGTTTCGACCTACAATGTAGGCCATCTTCAGGGCTGTGAGAGAGAAACAAACAGAATAAAAAAAATATATAAAAACGTTGCAGTAACAAGAATATACTGACATGTAATGTAGAAAATTAAAATAGGGAATAGATATGATAATTAAAGATAACGAATATTAAAGTGGTTACAGAATATAATAAAATTAAAGTAGTGACAGATATAATAAAATTACAGATGATGAACAGAAATTAAACTAGTGACAGATATAATAATTAAAGAAAACGAATATAAAATACAGAAAATAAATGTCCAGAAAGGATAAAATGTAAACATAATATAAAGGGAAAGAAAAATGAGGTAAATCGAAAGATACAAAATGAGAAGAATAATATATTAAAAAAGGGGGTGGAATATGAAGGATTTAGAAAAAAATAGTTTAATTATAGATATAAATTGTATGATAATAGACTTCTAGAGGTTACATAAGTAAAATGTAATAATACAAGAATATGTAGAAAGAAATGAATAGGTATCTTGTAGAATGACAGTTAGAAATGTAACTGTATTTTCAAATTTTTTACAATTCTGTCATTTTACAAAATACCTATTCATTTCTTTCTACATATTCTTGTATTATTACAATTTACTTATGTAACCTCTAGAAGTATGGAACCACTATATTCTTGTTACTGCAACGTTGTTTATATTTTTGTTCTGTTTGTTTCTCTCCCTGAAGATGGCCTACATTTTAGGTCGAAACGTCGGCACACAATAAATAAGTATGCACTTATTATGGTGTTTTAATTGACTGCACCCCCAACTATTTCTTCTCTAAGATGAACAGCTGATCCTTCATAGCTTGAACTGGTCCTGTATTTTTTTTTGTTTTGTCTTTTAAATAATTCTCTTACCATTGTATAGAAGCGATTTAATATTATTTTTTTATGTAATAATTTATCTGTTGCTCACGACAGGCTGTTATTCCGTTGACTTAGATCGGTAATGGAGATGCCCCGTACGGCGGACGTGCGTCGACTGAACAACTCTATAATCCATTCTTCCCGCTCTTTAATAAAATAATACTCGGCTGCATTTTATTGGTTCCACGTTCTTCTTCTTGCCCATTATGTCTTTCTAGTGCGTTATCCTGACCATTTGCCTTGTTAAAGATTTGTTTCTCCTGCGTTTTTATTGATCTTTGTATTTTTTATTTTTTATTACTTATTACTTTGATAAGCCTAAAGTTCTACATAGAGAGGATAATACTATTAAAAGAAAAAAAAAATTTAGAGGCTTTATTTATAAATGATAAATTAGAAAATGCTGTAAACGATAGAAAAGAAGTTGGAGAAATTAGTGAATTATATTCATCCATAATTTTGAAATTAAAAAATAACAGATCATAAGAATACTTATACATTGAAAACAAATCAGATAATAATTATAATAACCTGACCATATAACCTACTAGTAGATCTTTAATAAAATAAAAATAAACAAAATTTTCCATATATTTCATAATTAATTAATTGATTTGATAAAATTTTTTTAAAAAATTATATAGTAAAATAAATAAATAAATTAAATTTAAAAATAATAATAAAAAAAATAATAAAAAAAATTTACCTTGTAATTTGTATTATTTTGTTAATGTTCGTTTTAGAACATAATTTGTTATTTTATACTAAAGTCTAATGATTCATAGAAATAAGAAAAAGGATCTGATGGTTCAAAGATCAAGGTTTGGTTTTGTAATGCAATATAATTTATTGACCATGGAGGACTAATGATCTCCTAAGATTTTTTAAAAGTATGACTTTCCAGGTATTTATACTTATAGTGTGTTATCTTTGGACATTTATGTTAAATTATTTATAGTAATGTAATTATTGTTAATTTTATTTAAAGTTTAAAAAATGCAGAAAAGGAAATGATTGAGAATGACACCATAGTGTCGAAACGTTTTGTTTATAAATGAATAAAATAATTGACTGGAAGCAGGTTTTTTTCTCGAAATTTACAATAAATCCAGTTTAAAAAAAAAAAAAAATTATAAGAATTATTTTTATTTTAATATTTAAATCTTTAAAACTCAGAACACGAACACTATTTATACAAAAAACTTCAGTTTTCCCTTCTGGTACAACAGCTACTAGGAGTAGGAGCTACTCGGGTCCACTCGTCATTCATCGGGTCCCGTTAGGGAATGAATTTCAATAAAACACGAAACATCGATTCTGTTAAAAAAGGTTTATGCAAAATTTGAAGTAGATTGGACCAAGGAATCACCTTGTCCCATACAAACTTTGCCCC
The DNA here is from genome assembly GCA_037127475.1 of Arma custos. NCBI lineage: Eukaryota > Metazoa > Arthropoda > Insecta > Hemiptera > Pentatomidae > Arma > Arma custos. Next base: position 120,231 of record JBBAGI010000134.1, on the reverse strand, counting down.
CTTAGGGGTAGAATTTCGGAAAATCCTTTCTTATCGGATGCCTACGTCATACAAAGAACACACCCTCCAAATTTCAGGTCTCCATGATTAGCGGTTTAGGGTACACCTACATTGGATCCGATGCGATGCGACGCGATCCTATTCTATCACATAGGATGGTGAGCTGAAAAAACAAATAACTGAAATACGCAGTGAGTGCCTACACTGGATCAGATCCGACACGATTCTATTCTTTTCAATCCGATAGTGAAACTAGTCACTGCCTTCCGAATAAAATAGTATTAATTTTATTCTTTTATTTCTTATATTTTATATATATTATAGTGAAATATAAATATATTAAAAATAATTAATACATAATCTTAATTTTATAAATTTAAAGAACCAAATGTTATAACAATGAGGTAATATTACTAAATTAGAATATTTTTGTCTTGCTGTATGACTATTTGATTAACTAATAATTTAGTTGTTTTTCAATTAAAAAAATAGAATCTATTGTTTTTATTATATATTCGTGTTTTATATAATGATTTAATTTTCTCGATTGTGATAATATTTATTTCTTTTGATATTTTGTTGTTCATCTTTGCAAACGAGTATAAAAATTCAGAAAAGCCCTTACCTCCCAGAGTTGCCAACTGTTTAACAAATAAATTAAACATTACGATGATAATTTTATCAAAAGTTAATGTTTCCAATTTTATTTGACGAATTAAAATTTTATGTAGGTATATTTTTTATGTACATTTCTGATAGATATAATTTTATTCAACGGAAAAATAATCTTCGCCACTATATTTAATGGTTCATGAAGATTAGTAATAAAATATTTTAATGAGAATTGAGAATATTTAATTTTTATTTATGACGGATATTTATATAATAGTTAATTATCAAATTACAATGTACATTTTTTAATAAACATTTTAGACAATAAAGGTTAAGTAGCCACACATGGTAACGGCTGGCTTATCGGATTGAAAACTAGTGATTTTGAAATGTGAAAATCGCACCTGATCGTACAGTATCGGATCGGATCCAATTTAGGTGCACCCTTAGGCTGTGCGTTGATCCGTCAGTCAGTCAGTCATTCAGGACGAACTGTTGTTATTGAATATATATATATATATATATATATACATACATATATATATATATATATATATATATATATATATATATAGAGAGAGAGAGAGAGAGAGTGAGAGAGAGATTTAGAATGTAGAATAAAAAAAGAAACCTGTACCCCTGCAACCCGTGAACGGATCTGGGGTTCAGTACATGGTAGAGACTGTACTGTTTCATTGAGAAGGTGGTGGTGATTGTACGTAAATTTAGAATAATAAAATACAAAAAAAAATCCTATAAAGTTTTTTCTTTAGTAATTCTTATACCATCGTATAGAACCGATATCTTATATTTTTTTAATGGAATAATGTATCTGACTCACTGTTATATAAAGATTTTTAAATTCTTTCTCATTTGTTAATTTAATTGTATTAATTAATTAAATGTAATTACATTATACTCTAAGACATAATAGCTTTTATCTAAAGCCCCATTACAATAAGTGGTTGTCTGATTTTGTCCAGAGAGAGTTAACTGCTTTCAGATAACCGGAATCGTATCATTCTCGTAGTTTTTGGCTTGAAATGGAGTTGTAATATAAGCAATAACTCCTTTTCAAGCCAATGCCTTACTTAGCCCCTTATTAACTACGAAAATAACTCGATTCCGCTTACTTAAGTACAAGAAACTCATTTTGGAGAAAATTAGACTTAACAACTTATTCTCCAGGGCGAAAGATATATTAATATTTGTATTGTTATTCTAAAAGGACTTGTACCAGAATAAATAAAGACTTTATTATTATTATTTTTTTTTTAATTTTGAAAAATGATTACATATTAATGTCTCTGAGGGAGCGGAGTGGCTCAGTGGTAGAGCACTGAGTTGCCATACCGGAAAACCTGGTGCCAATCCCCCTGCAGGTAAGACTTTCATTTAGTCTGTTTGCAGTCGGAGATGGATCATATAGGATCTAGGACCCTCCTGGGGCTCACCCAGCCTCTATAAAATATTTAAAAAATAGGGTAACCAAAATTAGGGGTACAAATCTTGCGGTTGAGCGTGACCTAGGACGTTACCTCCTTGCAGGACCGTTGCCCATGAAACAGTACAGAGTCTACCATGGACTTAACCCCAGACCTGTTCACGGGTTGTAGTGGTTCAGATTTTTTTTATTATGATTATTTAAAAAAAGTTTGAAAACACTATTGAATATTGTTACGGGCGCGGGAATTGGCGATTCCTGGAAGAGAACAAAGCCCCCTTGTCGGCAGAGATGAAGGAGGCCTTTCCGCGAAACTTCGCGATCCGTCGCGTATGATCTAGATCTGGCATTCTGTATATAAACAGGAGCTCGGCGCGAGTAGGAGTGAGTGTTAAAGCACACGGTACGGTTAACATCGGAAACAGTGATAAGCCAGTGTAATAAGTCAGTGACAGTTTGTGAGTGAAATTGTGTGACAGTTTGTTATATTCAGAGATTCTTACGGTCGGTGGACTTTAATTAGTGAACTGTAAGTGTTAATTAGTAGTAATTAATTAGTTTAGTAGCAGTTGTAATTTTATGTGCTTTGTACAAGCTTATATAAATAGTTAAGCTATTTAGTAATAATAATATCTTATATTATTGTAATAATTAAATAGAAGTTAGGCCTAGATTATAAATATCTAAAATATTGTTACTGTAAATTTATTTCAGTTAATAATCAATTTGTTAGTAATTGCTTTGTTTAGTTTCTTTGTTAGTAATTGTTAATAGTTTAATTGTATTCTTTTATCACTTTTGTAAATAAATATTAGTATCTTTAATTAAGGAATTGCTTAATTCATTTTTTTAATACCCAGTAGCCCGTAACAATATTAATTTCTCTATTATATTAGAAATGTATTAGAGAACATGCTCGATATTTTTTTTTAATTAAAATTTTAGGACCCCCCTTTCCAGTTTAAAATTCGATAGTAATGACTGAAATTGGAAACGGAAAAAACAACTGTTATTGGAAATATTTCCACAGTCCACTGGTGATTAAAGTGAACTGTATTAGAGACTGGTTTTGTTGTGAAATTATTTAGCAATCAAATACTGTGGTCATCGCCAGTGTAATATATTGACCACAGTTTCATTAAACTCTGTTCTATAAATTCACTAGTAGCCACGATACGAACATTTTCAATCAATGTTATTGAAATGGAAGATGTTTTCTTGTACAGTTTTATCACTGAAATATTCTGCAATATTTATTTATGTACTATTTAAACATTTTTATTTTGAAGAGAAAAGATTTTTCCTGGCCGGATTCGGGATTGCATCTCTAGTGTTGTACTCTAACCACTGAGCTACCAGGGGTCGTATCCAAGTCAGACAAATCCGTTCTCTTCACCGATCCTACATCCCCGTGTTCTCGCAATTTTTACGATGTATACACACGGAAGAATGTTCATTGAATATTACTTTAATTGGGATCTTGTTGGCTTACGTCAATTTTATATTGACCCGGGTTTGAATCCCGGCCAGGGCAAATCTTTTCTCTTCAAAATAAAAATATTTTAAAATAATCACCATCAATTGAACAATATATAAAAATAAATTATGAATAACTTGTTTTATTATTTATTATTATTCATTTTTTCCATTTGAATTAAAAAATAATGCTATATTTTTTGTTACGGCTTAGTTAAGTATGGAACAGTAGCTTTGTGATTTTCCATATTTTTAAATAGTTATATTTAACTGGTCGAGCGAGACAAAAGACTAAACAAAAGTATGTTTTCGGGGTTTCCTAGCAACGGATAAAACAACTGCTATCGGTTGCTAAGAAACCCCGAAAATGTACTACAGCAAAAACTGATTTATATAATATAATAGACATATTAATTGTCTTTTTCTTTTTCAGGTGAATACTTAATGCACTATTACTCAGGCTCAAGGTAAAATATTTTTTACTGATAGTTAATCTATAAAACTCCATTATTTATTACTATATTATAAATATTATTGCTTATATTAATAGGGTGTATATAAAAAAAAAAATTACCGTTTTATCAAATCCAGAGTTCAAAAGTCTGTAAATATTTTAATGCTATTTATTAATTACCAACACTTAATTAATCCCTTTAGAGCATTCTCTAAGCTTGTTTACTAACACTGGACTTCTTCAAAAAAAGCCTCAGTTTAGTTATTTATTTCAAAGAAAAAACATGACAGTGCCCTTCGAAATTCTCGAAAATTTAAGACATTACTGGATAAAGATTTCACAGCCGCTGAAGCAACTCGTGAAATTATTAAATATGAAGGGGGAGGTGTCCTTGACCAGCGCATTGCGCGGTGTTGGTTTGAAAAATTTAACAGTGGAGATACGACGTTGGAAAGGAAGAAGGGCTCCGGGCGACCGATATTGGTGAGGTTCTGAAGGAATCTGTTGAGTCAAATCTTTCCATAAGTCCTATTATCAAATTCTATTATAACTCCATTTCAAGTTAAATAATACTAGAATGTCAAGATGTCGCTTCCCTTAGTAGAATTAATCGATTGTTATAAATAATCGACTTAACCACTTGTTAACTATGGCTACAGATATAATCTCATGTTTAATATTATCTTGTAAAAAAATAAAGTAAAAAAATTTAGTCAGATCTGAAAGTTATTTGCAATTTTATTATGTTTAAAATTTCCCTACAAGCTGACATTGAAACCCTGACTGTTGGGTTTTCACCACCATGAACAATTCCACCTATTAGCAATTACAAAACACTGCGACCAATTTCGTAGAACTCTACACCAGAAATGATGAAATATAGGTACGGCGAAATCATATTCATCCAATACTCTAATAATGGATTAGTTTTCACAGAAAGATCTAAATATGAGACCAATGCTGGGTATTGTATAGTGGCTGAAGCAAGCACATGCCAATGGCGAATGAATGAGCTAAACTCTACCTTTTCGTGTGAGAATTCTGTCCTAGCAACTGATTCACTATCAGTGATAAATGCATTAGATCAGCTTCGGACAAGAAACTCAGTTTTAAAGAAAATTCATAGCATGATTATGGCTTAAAAAAAAAATAGTTTCACTATCAGGGTCCCTTCGCACGTAGGCATAAGTGGCAACGAACGAGCTGATGTGGGGGTTAAACCCACCTTTTTGTCTGAATAGCTGGCAATGATAAGAAATAAAATTAAAGAAAATTGGGATGAATAGTGGGAGAGCATTCCGCAAAACCACCTCAGTCAAATAAAAGAAAAAAAATTTTAAAAAACTATCCCAGCCGAGGGCCTATCTTTTCTTTTTAAAAATATAAATATTTAAAAATAAAAAAATTGACCAATAATTATAAAAAATTATAAATAGTTATATGACGTAAGTCAATAAGATACTAAAATTAAATTAAAGTTCAAAGATTCGTTCTAGTGTATTCATCGCAAATATTGCGAGAACACGAGGACATGGGATCGGATAAGAGAAAAGATTTGTCCTCTGCCGGCAGGCGCCCTTGGTGGCTCAAAAGGTAGGGCGCTGTCACTGAAAGACAGAGTATCCGGGTTCGAATCCCGGCCGAGGGCCTATCTTTTCTCTTTAAAAATAAAAAAATGCACCAATAATTATAAAAAAATTGAAAAAGAAAAAAACACTGCGTGTATACCTCCAAAAGGCCTAACGCCGGGTGCAGTGTAATAAGCAGGTTAAGATTTGGTCATACTTAACTGACACATTTTCACCTACTTTTAGTGCAGTACCAACCATTCTGCCAAAGCTGTAAAATATCGTAAAGCTCATATTTGAATGCAAGAAGCGTCAAATAGGAAGAACAAATTTGGACATTGAAACGTGACAACCTTTCAAAAATGATAATGAACTGCTGAGGACTCTGATGTACCTAAACCTCACAAAGATAATCCAAGATATATACAATATATAATACAAATATATAAGAAGCTACTTTAGAGAAAATCAAATAAAAGTAAAAAATAAAAAAAAGAATTGAGTTTGATAATTTATCCAATAAGGAAAATTTATGAAAAAAATGTTTAAAAAAGTATATATATATATATATATATATATATATATATACATATATATATATTCGAGAGATAAGTAATAATTAAATCATAAACTTTATGGCGTAGAGTATAAAAACCATATTTCCCCCCAAAACTTTGTAGGCGATGCATCCTTCTGATCTTCTCTCTTTGTACTTTGCCGTAATTACTCATAGGCTCAGCTCTCTCGTGGTTGCTATTCAAACCATTCTGCATTCGTGTATCCATCCGCATATTGCCCTTTACGAATGAATAGGTATGTAGTTACAAAAAAAAAATTAGAAACCAAAAAAGAACATTATACACTTCAAAATCATTTCAAATATTTTTTAAATCATCTTCATCTTCAGTGCATTAATTTCTTTGTAAATCGTTAAAAAAAATAGTAGTAACTAATTTAAAAAATTAGCCTTGGGAAAAAGAAAAATTTGTAGATAATTTTACTTAAAAAAAATAAAAATGTGCTTTCCGACCTTTACACTCGTTTTGGGACGACCCTGTGGTATATTGGTTAGCATAACAAACCACTAAGCCCAAGATTGCTGGTTCATAGCCCGGCAGGTGGCCCTAGGAGTAAAAAATCCTTGGTTATGCCAAGGAACACGTCCTTCGGAACATTACGATATCAGGTAATCGTTTAAAATCCCAATCCTAATTAAACCTGAATAGGCAAAATTTGGAGCTGCCACTGTAGTATCGTCCAATGTGCCATAGCAGCATAAAGTGACATTAAATGAAGCTAAAATGGTTCTTATGTTTCTCGTCCCTATTGCTCTTAATGTTATCAAGAAATAATTACCAAATACGTGAGCATCTAAAATTTAGAAACAGCCGTCACATAATATGGATAGAACAGGTTTCCACGGGAACATCCAGAAATTATTTTTTCATCATAATTTGTTTCATTTGCTAAAAATGATTTGCAATAATGCTAAAAATGAAAATAAATTTCATCAACATTTATGTCAATACAAATAAAAAAAATAAAAAAAGACCTGTACCGCTACAAACCGTGAACGGGTCTGGGGTTCAGTACATGGTAGAGACTGCACTGTTTCATGGACAACGGCTCTGCAAGGAGGTGTCTTGTCTTAGGTAATGCTCAAGCCCCAGGAGGGTCCTAGATCCTATATGTAGGGTTCTACCGATATTACCGATATGGGTACAGTATCGATACTTTTCCTTTCGATACCGATATTTAGGTATCGATACTTTCCCTCCGATATTTTATCGATATCGGTATGGAAAACTAAATATCGAAACAGTTAACTGTCTTTTTTTTTTTTTTTTGCTCATCCAAACGAAACCTGAAAAAAAAGTTGTATATATCCTACGGCACATTCTTTCCATATTCTCAAAAAAAATAGAATGATATGTTTCCTTTCCCCATATGAACCCTATTATTTTATTATTAAACCCTATCTGTACATATCACGGAAATTAATTCCTATGCATGTATATGTTTTTTTTTCCTTTTAATTACTTTCCCTGATATGTACAGATAAGGTTCATAACATAATAAAAATTTTAGATATCAACCATCTTTGAAATACCGGTAAGATCTTTCGATACTCTGAGAATATCGAATGAGTATATATTCTTCTAATATCGAAAGAATGTCCTTTCCTATGCGTGTATATTATTTTTTCTACAGTAATTACTTTCCCTGATATGTACAGATGGGGTTCATAACATAATAAAAAATTTATAGATCAGCCATCTATGAAATATGGGAAAATCTTTCGATACTTTGAGAATATCGAATGAGAACCATATTATTCTAATAAAAAATAAAAGGCCTTTCACTATTTGATTGATTACACAGGCCAACGATGAAAAAACTTTTTTAATGAAAATACCTTATTCTTATGTTGTTTAGGTTGCTGAATCCAAATATGATGCTTAAAAAGTTGTATCACCCACCATTTATTCACATTTTATAGTTAAATTCATGAAATAAAGAAATATTTTTAGAATTTAACAGCTTTTTCATAGTTAAGATAACATGAAAAAATAGGTCTAATGAACAAAGATGATGTTGGCAGCACTGCTGAAACACATGCTAAACAGCTGATGTTTTGTTTATTTTCAACATAACCTCACTTTTACGTTTCCTGTACATGTGCTCAGTGCAATGTCTCATCGCGGCTGTAAAAACTCTGCTGACAGTTTTTGTTATATTTGTGGTGAGTTTGTTATTAAAAAGCACCAAAGAAACATTACAGACTTTGTGAAAAAGGTTTATCTAGCATACTTTGGAACCAAACTTGGAGACCAGGATAAACCTTGGGCACCGCATAAGGTATGTTATGTATGTGTTGAAGACCTCAGGAAATGGTCAAAAAAAGAGAAAAAACACTTTAAATTTGCTGTTCCCATGATATGGAGGGAACCAAAAAATCATTCCGATGACTGTTACTTTTGCAGTGTAGATATTACTGGTCATAACTCTAAGAACAAGAAGGTAATAAGCTACCCTAACCTTCCGTCCGCCATCCGACCAGTAGGGCACGGTGTAGATTTGCCAATCCCGGAACCACCAGAGGACTTAAATTCTATTGAAACAGAAGTATTTTCTGATGTACAGTCGGAGTTAGATGAACACGATGAAGAATTCCAATGTGTTACAGAAAATGTAGAGCCTAAATTGTTCACTCAGGTCGAGCTTAATGACCTAAGTGATAATTAATGAATAGTTAGGGATCTGGGCTTAACAAAAGAAAAAGCTGAACTGCTTGGCTCTAGGCTAAAAGAAAAGAACTTGCTGGCGGCTGGAACCAGCATTCATGTGTATAGGAAGAGAGAACAACAATTTTCGAAGTATTTTGAACAAGAGGGTGATTTGGTGTACTGCTCAGACATTCATGGTTTAATGAATGAGTTTGGAATTGAATACAAAACAGAAGATTGGAGGTTGTTTATTGATTCATCCAAAAATAGTTTGAAGGCAGTTTTAGCACACAACGGTAACATGTATGCCTCTGTACCTGTCGGTCATTCTGTACATATGAAAGAGAGTTACGAAAATCTAGAAATAGTGTTAAATAAAATAGGTTATTCTGCACACGGTTGGATGATATGTGGTGATTTGAAAGTTACGTGCATGCTCCTTGGTCAGCAAGGGGGTTTTACCAAATTTCCATGTTTCTTGTGTGAATGGGACAGTAGAGCTCGGAATCAACATTGGTGCAGAAAGAACTGGCCTGCTAGGGAGTCTTTAAAGCCTGGCGAGAAGAACATTTTACGCAAAAACCTTGTAGATCCAAAAAACGTGCTCCTACCACCACTACATATTAAGTTAGGTCTCATGAAACAGTTTGTAAAGGCTTTGCCTAAAGATGGGCTTTGTTTCAAATATCTCTGTCAGAAGTTTCCACACCTTTCAGAAGCTAAACTGAAAGAAGGCGTCTTTACCGGGCCTGATATTAGAAAAATGATGTTTGACGATAACTTTGAATCCACAATGACCTCAAATGAAAAGGAAGCATGGGTTTCATTCAAGCAAGTTGTCACCAAGTTTTTGGGAAATGAAAAAGACCCAGAATATAAGGCTATTGTTGCTAACATGTTAAAAAAATTTGAACAGTTAGGATGTTTGATGAGCCTGAAAGTTCACTTTTTGAGCAGCCACCTCGATTACTTCCCGGAAAATTTAGGAGATGTTAGTGAGGAGCAAGGTGAGCGTTTTCACCAGGACGTTAAAGTGATGGAAAAACGTTACCAGGGCCGCTGGAATACCAACATGATGGGGGATTACTGTTGGTCACTTCACCGGGAAGTTCAGCAAGCTATTCATCGCAGGAAAAGCTACACAAGAAGCTTCAAGGAAAAAAGGGAAAGAAAATATAAACCAATTCCAGTTGACAAGTGAACCTTGTATCATCACATAAAATTACTATTCCAAGTATTTTACTGTAAATACAAACCATTTTTACGATTCTACAGTGTTTCATTGATTTCCCTATATACTGTAAATGGGTATTAGACTATATAATAAAATACATTTTGCTTGGAAACTAAGGGTGATACATAAAAACTACGAGCAGATTTGGATTCAGCACATAAAAATCTATCAAGATCAGCTATTAAAATTAAAAAAGTTTTCAAAAAGGTTTTTTTTGTTGGCCTGTGTTATCCAATGTGTGACGTTTTTCTTTCAATGGAATGTTTGTAGCCATTTGACGAACCGTGCTTTTAAACGACTAAAAATCTTCCGATACCGAGTGATATCGATATTTTTCTATCGATATTTTCTCGGTATCGATACTTTGTTCCGATATATCGCAAAGGCCTGTTATCGATATTTTTGGGTATCGGTGAAACCCTACCTATATGATTATCATTATATCATCTCCCGCTACAAACAGATTAAATGTTTGCCATGTAAATACAAGTACAAGTTATAAATAATGTAACTGCATAGTATTTATCATTTTAATTAAATTGGTATTGATCTTGGGCAGCCCATCCATCATATTGTTACGGGCTACTGGATGTTAAAATGAATTAAACTACTCCTAAATTCAAGATACTAATATTTATTAACAAAATGACAAAAAGAATACAATGATGTTACAAACAATTGAATTATTAAACTAATACAAATTTACAACAACAATATTCTAAATATGTATTATACCCTAGGCCTATTTAATTACTTAAATAATATTAGATATTACTGCTACGCAATAGCTTATCTATTTACATAAATTTGTACAAATACAATAAAATTAGGCTAGAGCTTATAACTACAAATTAACACCTACAGTTCACTAATTAAAGTCCACTGACCGTAGGAATCTCCAAATATGACAAACTGGCCCACAGTTTATTACACTCGCGAGACTGTCCCAGTTCACTGATACACTTATTACTAGTTCATCACACTGCCTGGTTTACTCTCTGACTGCCCCCTGGCCGGAAGCTAGCGGTATTTATATTTTTTTTTCTCCCCCTTCCCTGCCTGTGAGACATTCAGGGTTTACCTCCAGTGGGGGTACACGTACGGTATTTATATCAAGGTCGAATGTTCTAGACAGAACGGGAGTGGGGGAGGCCGTTCTAGTATCTTCGAGATGGTTCTAATACAATCTTAACCTCTCCCGCGGACAGGCTTTAGACGTTAATCCCTTCCGCCCGTATGTCTCTCTCTGCTCGTAGCAATATGTTTTGATTAATAAATAAACTACTTTAAAATGTACATAATTACTGTTCGGAGTGTTTATATATGTGAAAACCAGACTAATGATAATTTACATTTTGAAATTTTAATTTTCTCATGGTAGTATCTTTGGTCCAATCCTTTATACAGTATATACAGCTGACATCCCAACTCATCCTAATACTATCCTTACCCCGTATGCTGATGATACATGTGTATTATCAGTCAACACCAATCCAGTTATTGCATCCCAAAGCCTCCAATCCCATATCACTGATCTTGAAGAATGGTGTCAAAACTGGAGAATTAAAATAAATTCTCAAAAATCGCATCAAATCACTTTTACCTTACGTCGTAAACCAATGACTTCCTGTCCTTCAGTATCCTTTAATAATATCCCTCTGGTGCCTGTAGAACAGATCCGATACATAGGGTTGCACCTCGACAAACGATTAACCTGGAATCCTTATGCAAGACTGAAAAGACAAGAAACCGCTCGACGTTTCAGGCTACTTCAACACTTACTGGACAAACGCTCTAAGCTCCCAATTAACTACAAAAGACTCATCTACATGACCATCATACGACCTATTTGGACTTACGGGGTAGAGCTTTGGGGCTCCATTAAGCCATCGAATTCCTCTCGTATCCAATCCTTACAGTCCAAAATCTTTCGTAAAATCCTCAATGCTCCTTATTTTGTTAAGAATAAAGTCATCCATAACGACCTTAATGTCCCTTTTGTTGCAGAATTGGCCCGAACCCGGTATCTATCCTTTCATAACAAACTTCATTACCACTCAAACCCTCTAGTTTCAAACCTAGCTTCCTCTTCAATTCCCGATAATCCTCCGAGGCGTCTGAAAAGAAGATGGCCACGTGACCTCCTTACTTGAACTTTGATTTGAGTACTACCAGTGGGTAGTTTCTCTACTAGTCATTATCATGTCATTATACATCACTTAGCCTATTTACTTGTTGTATTGTTGTAATACAGTTGTATATATCAATAAATAAATTAAATAAAAAGAAATTTTAATTTTAAATAATTTAGGCTATAATTAATTTAGAAATTTAAAAAAGGGGTTCAGTTATTCCTAAGATTTAAGTTTTCACTTCTGTTGTTAGTCCTAATGACTTACTGTTCCATTTTTTTTCTTAATTTTAAATTGTAAATTTTTGTATAGGTTGTTAAATGAACCCTGAAGAAAACTTGCTACTAGGGTCGAAACTTCGGCTTCTTAAAAACATATTCAATATTTAAGGATTATTTTTATCTCCACCCCGACTGTTTCTCCTCCATAATATATCTGCGCTATCATGAGGTTTAGGTTAGGTTTTATTGCTTATAGACGCACAACATCTATGGTCATCAGCATCTTTCTTCTTTTTGTTCAAATATTTATTTCATCATTTATTCATTTATCAGCCTCTTTTTTATGTGCTATGATGATTATGATTGCATCTTCATCATAGTTTCTTTCCCAAGTGTTAGTTAACACTAAGGAGCAAATAAATGCGGATGGTCGATGACACTATTCATCAGGAGCCAACTGGGGCACGCTAATAGCTTCCTAGTGATATGGAGATTCTTTTTTCCTTTTACTATTACTCAGTTGAAGAAATCGATAGTTCTTTCTTATAACAAAAAAAAAAAAGCATTACTTGGCTTCTTTTTCGCGTTTAGGGCTTCTCCAAGATTCAACACTTCCATGCTCATTCGGGATATAGTGAACGGCACGTGTATATATGTATACACGTAATTATGACGAGGCATAATTTAGTTACAAAGCATTGATTTATCATTTCAAATCATAGGTTTAAAAGAAGTGTAAGACCTATCAAGCCCCCAGCCCCCCCACAGGTAACTTATCTTTTAACTTTTTTCTCATTCTTCTCCCCTCCTCCTCTATTATATTTTATTTTATTTTATTTCCCTCATAACCATAAACATTACAATATACATAATACCATTATTCTCACTACTTCCATGCTCACTATTTCTGTATGGCATTTATTTATTTACTAGCTTATGCCCGCGGTTTCGCTCGCGTGGAATTTTGGTCTGCCACATAAAGTTTCGTGAAAGATCATGTTGAATAAATAATTTAATTATTTTTTTAAATATAAGTTACTCGTACATCCATAATTTCAGATGTCTAACTTCAAAACTGACGGATTCTCTACAACCTTTGAACCCCTATTATATTAAAAGGGAAACCCTTGGGGTGGAATTGTCCAAATTTCTGTCTTAAACTATACAAAGAACCTATCTACAAATTTCAAGAGGCTAAGTTCCTGATTTGTCTTTAATTATGTACTATAACGGGGGGGGGGAGGCATGCCCACGAGACCCCACATGATGTAGCCTATGATGTATAACCTATTTTATTCAATAAGTTTCATCCAAATCCGTTCAGCAGTTTTTGCGTGAATGAGTAACAAACATTCGCACAAATATTCGTAAGGTATCAAAACAAATAGTTTCACTCCTGTCCTTTCTGTTATTTTAACCACAATTATCATGTGATTTTCCTTTATTTATATACTATAATGGATTCTCCACAGTACCTAAAAAACTTTCAGCGGGGGGGCACGTGCCCCTCCCCCCTAAATCCGCGCTTGCTATAGCCTATGTGTTATTCTGCTATATAACCTATATTACTGTAAAGTTTCATCCAAATCCATTCAGTAGTTTTTGCGTGAAAGATAGACAAACATACAAACTTTCATATTTATAATATTAATAAGATTTCTCAGCTCTAAGTATCATTTTATGACATTCATCCGGGTTCAAATTCACTAAATATATTTATCTTTACTCATCCACAGATTGCCTTTTTACATGTATTTTAGTCCAATATAGCCTAATTGTATTTTTATTACTTACTTTATTTAAAACATACTGTATTCCCTTTTATGTAATTAATAGTCTTTACATCTAAGTGAGGTCTCTTTTTACTTATCAATATTAATACTGTATTTTCTATTTAAATATTTTCTGGATTTTTTTCAATTTTCATTTCTTACTTTATTTCTTATCATTTTCTACATTTACCCAATTCATTTTTATCATTTTTTTTACATTTCCCATTTTATATTCAGTTTTCATTTTTTAACTTTAATACCTTATTTTTTTTATTTTTCAACACTTTCTGTTTTATTATTATTTTATTCTTCATTATGTTTGGTTTGGTTTGTTCATTTAACGTCACTTTATGCTGCTATGGCTAATCGGATGATGCTACAGTGGGAGCTCTAAATTTTGCCTATCCAGGTTTAATTAGGATAGGGATTTTTAACGAGTACCCGACATCGTACAGGCTCGGGACCCCCGTTTAACGTCCCTTCCGAAGGACGGCGTAACTAAGGATTTTTTACTCCCTTAAAAAATCCTATTATGTATTCTTCATTATGTATTTTACTATCTTCCTGGCACTTTATTGTTTATACTATACACTCAGACATTTTAACCATTATATTTACCTGTGCAATATTTATCATTTTTATTTTCAATTACCTGGATTCACCATACTTTTGATTATTTATATTTCTATGTTTTAATATATTTGTACCATTTCTTAATTATCCGTATTTTATATATAGCCCTATAGAAGACCTACAAAGCAGGTCGAAACGTTGGCTGCTCAATAAAGTTTTCTCCTATTCTATGAGCAGTTCTTTGATCTCTACTCAGACCACTTTCTTCCACATATATTATCAAAGTCAACAATTATCATTCAGCATAATATTTTTCAGTGAAAATATCTCAGCATCGCAACAAGCAAAGTTGATCTAGATGATTTTTCTCCTCGATATGCAGGACAACCTGTTTTTAATCTTCAAGGAAGCCAAGGTAACAGAGAGGAGGAACTATGAAGAACATAATGATACTTACGATCAGAAGAACAAACTTATTAAGAACAAACTCAAGATTTTCGTAGCATTCTTTCAAAGGGACTGAGTGCCCACAGGCACAGTAGCATATCGATTACCATTGTGAAGAAGTACAGCTTTAAAAAATCTTTTTTGATGAATCAAAAAAGAAATTTTCAAGTGAAATTTGTTACTTATCTAGGGGTGACAGACTTTTTCCACTATTTTTTCCGTAATCAGCACAAAATTTAATGCTACAATTTTTTAATATGCTACAATTTTTTCATTGCAGACCTTTGTTATCTAGCATTATCATAGCGGAGTAACTCAGTGGTAGAGCACTAAGTTGCCGTGCCGAAAGTCCCGGACTTAAATCAAGTTGTGGCAGATACTTTATTTACTTTGTTAACTACGTGGGTCGACCCAGCTGGATCTTCACCCAGCCTTTTTAAAGTGGGTACCTTCGATTGTGGGAAGAATCTTTGGTGGTTGGGTGTGTAATAGGAGAAATCACCAAAGGTTTTTGATAATATGATTTTATGGTTGGAATATTCAACTCATTGTGTATAGTATGATTCGAATTAAACCTAGCAGTATTTATATAGTAAATATTGCCAGGTTTTAGGTTTACAGCTAGCTATGGCGGAGTGTAATTTGCGCCGAGTAGTTGGCGTTGAAACAGGAATCTGCTGAGCCTAGCGGAACTACAGCGACTCCATTTGTTTTGGCAGAATTCAGTGGATCAAGATACCATCCGGTTCTGCTGAAAACGACCTACTGTAACGGGCTACTGGGTATTAAAATGAATTAAACAATTCCTTAATTAAAAATACTAATATTTATTAACAAAAGTGATAAAAAAAAAAGAAAAAAAAAGGATACAAGTAAAGTATTAACAATTAAATTATTAAACTAAGATAAATTGATAATAACAATATTCTAAATATTTATTGTCTAGGCCTAACTCCTATTTAACTATTACAATAATATAAGATATTACTAATTCTACTATAGATAGCTTAACTAGTTACAATAGTTTCTATGAATATATTACACTACAATTTATAACTAATAATTAACACTTACAGTTCACTAGTCCACCGACCGTAAGATTCTCCAAGTATGACAAACTGACACACAGAAACAAACAGAAACAGTTTATTACACTCGCGAGACTGTCACAGTTCACTGATACACCTATTACACGGGCCGGTTCAACACTGACTAGTTTATCACACTGACACTCACTTATCACAGATCTTGCGTGGTCTACTCTCAGGCTAAGACTGACTGGCTCGAGGTGAAGGAAGTATTTAAATAGGCAAGGCCGAACATTCTAGAACACGGAGGGGCCAGAAAATTCTGGAATCTTCTTAATCCTTTTCCGACAAAAGGAGACGATCTAGAACGGTCCTAATCCTATTTTAACTTCTCCCGCCGACGGATTTAAGCCGCTAATCCCCTTGCTTCCGTTTTCCTGCCGGCGACCGTAACACTACCTTTAGAAGAGGTAAGTATATAATTTTCATGACGATTTCCTACCGAAAATTAACGTCAACACTGGTGACCGCATATTGAAAATACTTACGCTTAAAATGAGGCCATATTTATTTATTCGTTATTTATTAAAAATCATCGCCACAACAGTCCATTACTGAACCACGACATATTCGGCTCGGTCAATTATTGTAGCTCTTAACTTTTCAGTATATATTGTTACGGACTACTGGGTATTAAAATGAATTAAACTATCCCTTAATTAAAGAAATTAATATATTTATTAACAAAAATGATAAAAAGAATACAATGAAGTTAGATACAATCAAATTATTAAACTTATATAAATTTACGATGACAATATTCTAAATGTTTATTATCACCTAGGCCTATTTAACTATTAGAATAATATTAAATATTACTAATATTAAATAGCTTAACTATTTACATAAGCTTGTACAAATACCATAAAATTACAACTAATACTTAACTAATTAACTACTACTAATTAACGCTTACAGTTCACTAATTAAAGTCCACCGACTATAAGATCCTACAAATAAAACAAACTGACACACATTAATACACAGGAACGGTTTATTACACTCGCGAGACTGTCACAGTTCCAGATACACTTATTACACTGGCCGGTTCACCACTGAACATTTTATCACACAGACACTCACTTATTACAGATCATCACAGTGCCTGGTCTACTCTCAGACTGCCTCGCTCGAGGCGAGAGGGGTATTTAAATAGGCAAGGCCGAACATTCTAGAACACGGAAGTAGGGGAAGAATGTTCTGAGAAAGTCGAGAACCTTCTTGATCCCTTCCGACAAAAGGAGGCGTTCGAGAAGGTTCTAATCCAATCTTAACTTCTCCCTCCGACGGCTTAAGACGTTAATCCCTTGTTTCCCTCTTCCTCTCTGTGACCGTAACAATATCACATTTGCTCTCTGTCGTTTGAATTCGATAGCCCGGAAGGTGGCACTAGGATTTTTTAAAGGGAGTAAAAAATCGTTGGCTATGCCATCCTTCAGAAAGTACGTTAAACGGGGGTCCAGAGCCTATATGATATCAGGTACTCGTTAAAAATCCCTATCTTAATTAAACCTGGATAGGCAAAATTTATAGTTCACACTGGTGCATCGTCCGATTAGCCATAGCAGCATTAAGTGATTTTAATTAAACAAACACTGGCTTCCGCAGAGCCAAAATTTGCTAGCGTTCTATTCTCAACCGTGTCGCCACATTTTGGAACTCACTCCCACCAGATATCCGCCATGCTTCTTCTTTATCCACATTCACATATTACATACATTCAGATGCTCTCTAACCAGTTATAATTATTAGCTCATCTCCATCAGAAGTAACTAATGAATCGATGTTAATTTTCCTGACTGTTTATTTATTTATTATTTTTACTATATGATTTTTATTATGTAACCTCATGGCGTGATATATATTCTACTTGTACGTTTTTTTTTATATCTATTCTAACCTTCACCAGTGAATAAGTAGTTATGTCGAATTAAAAAAATAGCATTGTTTTGAGTTTTTATTTCTGTCGGCAGAGTTCTCATGACTGCCTACTTTCTTCAAAACTACTTTATAAAACAAAAATTACTTGTAAAAATATGAATTCTTATTTTTACAAGTAATACATACAGATCTGTCTGTCTGTAGGTTTTTCCGTATCAAACCTGTTAGATTAATATCTAACACATCATAAAAGTCAATGCTAAGGAAAACAACGGATCTTATGTACTGACACCAAGCTGTAAGATGATGGAGAGTATGATTGAAAAGATGATAGTGCAAAATAAAAGGAACAGGAGAAACAGCAGGAGCTAACTGATAAGCTGAAGGATCGCTTGCTCCTTAAAGTGACAGCAGCCATTTTCTTTTTTCTTTCACTGTCTCCGATTGGTTCTTGGTTTTACTGTTGTTTTTCTATTGGCGGCCAAGTATAAAACCAAAAAACAGCTTTTATTTTTATTGTTTTTTTTAAATATAAGTTTTATTTAACACTTGTGCTTATTAATACATTCAAATAAATCGTTCCATTTAGGTTTGGTTTAAAACGTTTAGTAATCATTAAAAATTAAAAAGTATTTTTTTTTAGAGAAGAATAAATACCTCTATTAAATAAAACCGTTTCTATTGACGCCATGTTCAGCGTTGCCTAGCAACCGGTTGGCAAGCTATTTCTTCTTCTTTCTTTTTGCGTTATCGATCAGTTAAATAATAAATTCTTTTAAAAATTGGCAAGTCACAAAGCAACTGTTCCTCAATCTTAAAGTCGTAAAAAAATATAGCCCAGTTTTTGAATTATAAAGAAAAAAAAATGGAATGCATCTGTCTACAAAATAAAATAAACCAAATCTTATTTCAAATGTTCGATTTATTTGAGTGCTACCGATGGGTAGTTTCTCCACAAGTGTTTTCAAGTCGTATTGTACATATAGCAGATTTACTTATTGTAATATTATTATAGTTGTAAATATCAATAAATTAAATTAAAATAAAAAAAATGTTCGATTTATCACCGCTTCAGGCTATTTCGACACTGTCTATACAAACGCTTTTAGCTCTCAATTAATTACAAAAGACTCATATACACGACAATCATTATACCAATCTGGACTTAATGAATAGAGCTTTGGGACTCCACTAAACCATCGAATTCCTCTCGTATTCTATTCAATCATTACATTCTAAAATCCTCCGTACCGTGTAACGAACAAAGTAATCCACATTGACCTTAATGTCCAGTTTGTTGTTGATTTGATCCGAATCCGATATCAATCTTTTCATGACATACTTCATTCCCACTCAAACCCACTCGTTTCAAACCTAGCTAGTTCTTCAATTCCTGATAATCCTCAGAGGTGTCTGAAAAGAAGATGGCCTCGTGACTGGCTAGTTTCTGCTGGTCATTTCATGTCAATGTATACATTCATTCTATTTACTTGGTGTATTAGTGTAATACAGTTATAATTTCATTCAATATATTATGTATAAAAAAAAATATAGACTGTTCTTTTTCTTGAACATCGCTTTTGCAGGAAAGTGTTTTGACTGTGATTATGCTTAATCACAAGGGAATCACTTTAAGGTGCGTGTAAACGTGCGAGTTTTTAACTATCGAGAGTAGCTGGTTTACTCTCGAGATTAAAACTCGCAAGTATAAAGGGTCCTGAGAGTTCTCGCCGAGAGTAGAGGGGGAACTCGCCGAGAGTTCCCCTCTTTCGTCACAGTAGGAGGTGTAAACGCTTCTGAGAGTTACTCTCAGACATTCAATTCCAGTTTGACTTCCCGAGGGTACTCTCAAGAATGTCTTTACCAAAAAAATGGACGCACGAGGAAGTTTGCAGGCTCATCGAAGCTTACGACGAGTCTCACCCAATCCTTTGGGACATTAAGGAGCGAGATTACAAAAATAGAGTTAAAAAAACACAATTCTTTAACAAATTTTGATACAAATGCAATGGAAAAAAATCCACAATTTGAGAAATCAGGTAAGTTTGTTTCAGATAAACAATAAAAATTGTACATTTTAAAATTCACAATATTCTAAATTGCTGGGCGTCTTCTGGTTCCAATTCCCGGGTCAATGTGTTGTGAGCGCCTAAATTATTCCGTCTTTGGACCCAAGACCTGACCCATTTTTTTTTCTTCTTAATTCGTTTTTCTTTGACATACACAAAATCATCAAAGCCGCTGCTATTTCTCTTTTCCTTGAAGACATCAAATAATGTATATGTTTAGTAGAAATAACTCCAGAACTGGTAGCACTGAACTGGAATCACGAGATGTTTACAATTATAAGTCACTCTCAGAACTAGTAGAAATCGCCCGTGTAAATGGTCTGAAGGGACTCTCGAGAGTTGCCATGGCGAGTAGCTCTCTGAGAGTGGACTAGGATGAATTTCACTCTCCCGAGTAAAGGGCTCTGCGACTTACTCTCGAGAGCACTCTCGGCGAGTTCCTCTCCCGTGTAAAGGGCTCTGCGACTTACTCTCGAGAGCACTCTCGGCGAGTTCCTCTCACGTGTAAACGCACCTTTACAGAGGTTGGGTGAGCCCAATAAAGTTCTGCAGCGATCTAACACTGTTAAAATAAACCTGAAATTAAAAAAAAAAATATTTTTTTATGTTGTAAAGGAGATAGTTGGGGGGTGCAGTCAAAAAGAACACTGAATAGGTAATAAACTTATAATTATGTGCCGACGTTTCGACCTGCAGTGTAGGTCATCTTCAGGGCGATTTGGAGAGAGAAGCCGGCTGATTGATGTAACGGCTGACAAATACTGATTCAGTATTAGTCAGCCGTTAGTAATAGTAATTCAGTAGTTAGTTCAGTAGTTAGTAACAGTAATTCAGTATTAGTCAGCCGTTACATCAATCAGCCGGCTTCTCTCTCCAAATCGTCCTGAAGATGACCTACACTGTAGATCGAAACGTCGGCACATAATTATAAGTTTATTACTTATTCAGTGTTCTTTTTGACTGCACCTCCCAACTATCTCCTTTACATTAGATCATCCAGTCAACTATTTTCATCTCATACATTTTTTTATGTTATTCAATACTCAATAATGCATATTTCAACGAACTAGAACTATAAGTCATAAGTAAGTGATTTGTAAAATAGAAATTGGGTACACTCCTTGTTTAATAAAATTTAGATTTATAAGAAAAATAAGAAAATAAATTATATGATTAAAGGTGACTGCTCAATATAATAAAACGATGTTTAAGATTCCCTTGAGTTTTATAAAGAGAGATTTAGGCCCGATTTAAGCCCGGGATCTGTTCCAAATAATTAAAATTTACCAACTTAGCTTCCCAGGGGTACACCTCGTTTTTAAGTATACATATTTTTAACTTATTCCTGTTTAATTAGTAATTCTTGTTCAATGAAGCATACTTTACTTTACTTTACTTTTAGTGATCAAAGCATACTTTACTTTTGGCATAGTTTTTTTTCTGCTTCCGAAGTTAGTTTAGTGTGCTGAGTTACTGCGATGAAGGGAGGAGTTGAAACCGATATATTTATATTTTTGCTGCTCTGAATGAAACCATTATTTAAGGTAGAAAAAATAACTAATAAAAGCAAGCCATCAACATACATTAAAAAATTAAAATGAAAAATAAAATTGTTATGGTTTAGAATTATAATAAAATTTGAAAAGATTTTCTACCTATATTAACATACTCTTCAGAATCTTATTGTACCGACTTGGAAAGTCTGAGAGGTAGACCGAGACGTAGGTGGGAGGATTACGCTAAGAGTAACCTGGCGGATTCGGGTTTGGTTAGTGGTCCGTTGACGGAAGTGTGTACCTAAGCATAAATTGGTGGTATCAGCCTCGAACCTTTGGTTTCGCTGAGCCTTATTATTAAACAAATTTAAACCCTCAATTTCTAGGATAATATCGGAATATCTCTATTAAAGCTATCTCCATTAAAAGTATCTACTGCAGTACAATTAAACCTGAAATATACACAATTAACAGTTCAGATTAATAATGAGGCTTAGTTAACCCGATACCTCCAATCTCTGATTACAAACTTCTGTCCACTACCCAAACCCAAATCCGCCAGAATTCTTAACGCAATCCCCCCACCTACGTCTCGCTCTATCCATCAGACGCTTCCCAGTCGGAATAGCGCTTATTATTATCTTAGGAATCCTTTCGTTACTAAGCCCAGCAACTTTACAGTCTTCTTGGCGCTTTCATTTGTATAATAATGGGGCGTATAAAAAAAAAATGACCATTTTTTCACCAAATATTTGAATTATTATTTCTTTGATCGATGATTCGATACAGCACACTCCCTGGCAAGTTCCCGAGTACTTGTTGATAGATTTGACTCAACATAAAGCAGAACCTCATCAATATCCATTAATAGTCGCCCGGAGCCCTTCATCCTTTCCAACTTCGTATCTCAACTGCTAAATTTTTCAAACCAACGCCGAGCAATGCGCTGGTCAAGGGCACCTTCCCCTTCATATTTAATAATTTTACGAGTTGCTTCAGCGGCTGTGTATGTATTTCCAGTAATGTCTTAAAATTACGAGAATTTCGTAGGACACTGTCATGTTTCTTCTTTGAAATAAATAACTAAACTGAGTTTTTTTTCTAAGAAGTCCAGTGTTAGTAAACAAGCTTAGAGAAAATGCTCTAAAGAGATTATTAAGTGTTGGTAAATAATAAATAGCATTAAAATATTTACAGACTTTTGAAACGGACTTTGATACATTTTTTTGTATACACACTATTATTTACTGGATTCATGCTTCGCAATTCCGCGTTATGGCATCTCCACTATTCTCCGGACAGTTCAGGACATGAAGGATAAACACAGACTAAAAGCTGTGATATGAACCCTATCCTAGTTCCAATAGCGCCTCAGAGGAGAGTTATTGTTCTAGTTGCGAGGCGTGACTAGCGAACCAACAGCTACCTCTATTGTCTTCCCACCGTTAGTTTCCTGGTTTTCTTTTATTTCTTATTTGTACTTTTTTTTCTACAACCTCTTTGGAATATCCCTTCTTCTTTTATTTCTATTTTTTTAAGAACGTGATCAAAGCATACTTTACTTTTGACATAGTTTTTTTTTTCTGCTTGTTCCCGCTTCCGAAGTTAGTTTAGTGTGCTGAGTTACTGCGATGAAGGGAGGAGTTGAAACCGATATATTTATATTTTTACTGCTCTGAATGAAACAATTATTTAAGGTAGAAAAAATAACGTTCTTTCCGAAAATTCTCTATTTCGAATCCTATCCGCAAAAGATTATTCTGCTCCAAGTTTGATTCAATCCCGACCGGAGCGAAATTTTTCCATCCTTTGAGGATTCGATCTGGGCCGAAACAATAAATATAGATCCTTAATTTTTACTTTCTCATCCTTCAGATGAGTAAACTATTGAAATCCCCAAAAATTTCGACTTGGATATTTTAATGTTTCTTGATGTTTCATAGGGTGTAGAATCCAAAAAACGTCCGGAAAAGTTTGTTCCAACCAATGCTCGGAAACTACAAATCGGACTTCAACTAGGTTTTTTCCTAAATGTTTGGTTTATGATCTAGTTGATCCTAAAGAAGACCCGCTAAGGATCGGTTAAGTTTAAGATAGAAACAAAAATTTAGTTTCCAGAATTTTTTTTTAAGGATGAGAAAGTACTATGCCTCTCTAGGCACAATTTTTTCATTCCGGTTTGGTGTTTTCGTGTGTAGATAGGTAAATGAGGAGTAAAATTAAAAATCGGTATTTTTTTTGCTCCGCAGGATCAAATCCTCAAGGGATCCAAAAATATCGCTCCTGGCGGATTCTATTCCGTTCGGTAGCGGTTGTTTTATAACAAAATGATATCGTTCAAGTCCAGACTGGAACGATTTTCCTTATAAAATATTGCTCCTGCTCCGAATGATTTGAATGAGATCGATTAGGAACGATTCTTTGGGAACGAATCTTCGACCTCTGGATGAACGTTCACCTGTCCCAGGACTTTCCTTGGGTTCACTCAGCTTCTACAAAGCAGGTACCCTTAATTGGGGGAAAACCTGGCGGGTGAGTGTGGTCTCGTTGGTTTAGTACCATCATGTCCAGAACCCAAGTTCCTACATGGGTTTTATGGGTACAGGTTTTTTTTTAATTTTTTTTATTTTCATTTAAGTACATATACTTCAAAGACAATAATATCAGGATGAGCCGTTTTTAGAATAATAGGATTGAAAACTTAGTGTTTGAAGCTTTTACTGTTGGATGAGAAACTAAAAAGCTCTACTTAAAATGTGCTAAACCTCTTACTTACAATAGTAAAGTCTTACACATAAGGCCTTTCATGGGCTATAGGAGTACATTTTTTTTTTAATGCCTGTTCTATATTTCATATTCTTTATTTGGACTTAAATCTAGCATGATACAGTTTTTAATAATTATAAATAAATAATAAATAATAAATTATAATCAGCCTGAATCAATTATAATTGATTCAGGCTGATTATAATTTATTGATCCTTGATTTGTTTTTGGCAGCTTGTTTTCGTTGCTGATGGCTAAAAGGCCTAAACTTATACATGCATACATATACAGGTATGTTTATATATATATATATATATATATATATATATATATATATATATATATATATAAACATATATATAAATATATATATATATATATATATATATATATATATATATATATATATATATATATATATCTATTTTAGTAGATATAAAATGACCAAAAGCTCATTTGTTCACTGTCAGGACATGAGTATGAGACTAAGCTAGTCTCGAAACGTCGCCTAAGAAGTTAAAAAAGACTGAAACTCGAGATCTAAAACACAATATATATTGTTTTTTCCCAGTTTTTGGCATATATCTCCTAATCGCTGCATTTTTGAAAAAAACATAGATGACCATTTTGAATGTAGATTAAATTTTCTAAAATTTGAGCCCAACCGTAGTTCTGTAGGTCTAATAGATTTTTAGTTCGGTCCCTGTGGAATAATAGATAACTGGAATCTTATCTATCTGTCTATATAATAAAAATGAATCGCCAATTCCTTGCTAACCGCAAAGTTTGAGACCGGCTCGACCAATTCGGCTAATTTTTTTCATATTTTTGCTACGGTGGATAGAAGGTTCTTATGGAGAGAAAACCCGTTAAAATTACGACGGAAACCTTCATTGGCCGAATAACCTTGAAATTTTCGGAGTTTTTTTTGTTTTTTGTATCTCCTATTCGGTGCGTTTTTGAAAAAAAAACATAAGTTACCATTTTTAAAGTAGATTAAATTTGCTACCATTTGAGCCCAACCGCAGCTTTGTAGGTCTAATAGATTTTTAGTTCGGTCCCTGTCGAATAATTGTTATGTATACCTTCTTTAGTTCTTCTTCATTAACAATGTGAAATTTTATCTTCAACAAAAATTCAGTTTATTTAATTCTGTTTACTATGTATTATTCTAAATATTAAGAGTAATCACAGTTTGAACATCCCAATCACAATTTATTAAACAAAACAGTCAGAAAAAAAAAATAATACAAAAATACAATTAGAAAAAACATTAAACCTGAATAAACTGAATTGATGATGTTTCGTTAGAATATAAGAATGCAATGAAGTGACAATTGAAAAAATAAGAAAATAAAATAAAAGACTAAATATAAATATAACATATGTTACAAATAAAAACTTATACTTAACTATGAACTGTAGGTTACACAAAAGCTTACATTATTACATCTATGCCCATATAATATTTTTACACACACATGTGTATATATATGCACATATGTATATATATATATATATATATATATATATATATATATATATATATATATATATATATATATATTACTCCATTCCTACCAGTGATAAAATTTTATTTTGTTAATTGTTACTCATTACTTCCGCTTATCTAAGGTATTTACGGGTTTAAATGGGCAGATTTTAATTACCTATGTTCACTGATAAGAACTGGAATAAATACTTAAGCTAAATTGATAATCTTACCTAGAATTGATTAATTACTTTTATTAACTACTAATAAACCTTTTAACATTTTAATATAAATATTGATAAACATCAGGTAATCAATAGATAAGGAAAAATACATTTCACTAACATTAATTTATTATTAACCACAGTCAAAAGCAATAATATAAACAAATTTATTTCAACTTTAAACAATATAATGGACAAATCCATCTCAATAGAAAAATAATATAATAAACAGATTACTCTCAATATAATATAGCGCAGGAATTTATTTAATTTAATTTTTATGAGCTCTAAAAACAAATTATAGCTATCGACGTATTCTGCAGAATAATGATATATTAGCACTTGCGTTGATAGACGAGGTGATCCTTCCCCCCGCGATGGTCAATCTTCTTCCATAGCTTGAGGTAGAGCGCTTGATGTTGATCGAAGGATTGAAATGAGTGATATGTTACTTGTTGGGAGATTTGAACTGAAGTGGCTTCTAATGTTGCTAGGTCGAAGGGTTGAACTCAAGTGGCTTCTAATGTTGCTAGGTCGAAGGGTTGAACTGAAGTCTGTTTTATCTATGGAGGGGATAGGTGAGGCTGCCGACCCCCAGCGGCATTTTATTTAAACTCTTCAATGCTCTCTAGGAATGATTATATTCTCTTCATTAGACGATAGTTGCGTCATGTATCAACATATATATATATGTATATATATTGTAATATTCAAGGTGCATACAAAATAATTACTAACTGAAATTCAGTTTCTACAATAATATTGGGGTACTTATAATAAAAAGTTAACTATCTACTGTAGTACTTAAAAGAACAGTTATTTGTAAAATAGGGGTCGGTCCGCCGTTTTAACATATTTTTCTAGTCCCTAATAATTATTTTTTTTTTTTTTGCGTCAGGCAGTTGGAGAAAAAAATTTAATTAATAGTTTTCAATTG
Source organism: Arma custos (assembly GCA_037127475.1). NCBI lineage: Eukaryota > Metazoa > Arthropoda > Insecta > Hemiptera > Pentatomidae > Arma > Arma custos. The sequence continues at coordinate 93,118 of JBBAGI010000134.1, read as the reverse complement.
TTTACTTTTCTTTTCAAATCTTCAACAAGTTCTTTAAAACTCCATTACTTTTCTAATTTCTCGTAATTGTGGACGAGCTCCCTCGGTTTTTCTCTTAATTCCCGAGAACCGCCGAGTGATTGGTTTAGAGGAAGGCTTAGGCAGTGTTAGAGTGAAGTTAATAGGGCAAGAATTGGAGGGTAGACGGGCAGAATGAGTCGGGGTTTAAGGCCTCGTGGATACAAATTGCGGTGAAGGAGGAGGCTTAGCCGGCAATCCCCCGTGGGTTAAGTCCGGTTCATCCTGCAAGTGGAAGGGACTTCGCTGTCCGGGAATCGATAGTGCTCTACACTTCTTTAGCGGGCTTAGGAGGGCTCTTTGTTTTAGTCAATGAACTTGAAATTTCACGAACGGTTTCAATATCGCCTCTTGAGAAAATATTAGGATTTCGATAAAGCCTTTACTCTTCTACTGATAACAGTGGAGGATATAACAATTTTGTAACCTTTTGACCTCGTTAATTGTATCCCTACATATCGTATAGACCCTGATTGAATTTAATTTGAATATAATACTAATTTTAAAAGTCAAAAATGACGGTTTTATCGACCCAAGTAATAATAAATGGCTTGAAAAAGATCTTAAGGGAAATTTTTGGCCCAATTAAAGATCAAGTTGTATAGAGACAACGAGTTAAGAATGAACTGTACACTCATATTCAAAAGATATAGGACCTTATGAGAAAAAGGAGCATTGCATGTATGTATTGTTACGGGCTATAGGCTGTTAAAATGAATTAAACTACTCCTAAATTAAAGATACTAATATTTATTAACAATGTGACAAAAATAATGCAATTCAATTATTAACTATTAAATTATTAAACTGATATAAATTTACAATAACAATATTTTAAGTATTTATGATCTAGGCCTAACTCCTATTTAATTATTACAATAATATAAGATATTACTAATACTAAATAGCCTAACTATTTACATAAGCTTGTACGAATACCATAAAATTACTACTACTTAACTAATTAACTATTACTAATTAACACTTACAGTTCACTAATCAAAGTCCACCGACCGTAAGATTCTCCAAATATGACAAACTGACCTACATTAATACACAGAAACGGTTTATTACACTCGCGAGACTGTCACTGTTCACTGATACACTTATTACATTGACCGATTCAACACTGAATAGTTTATCACACTTGTTACGTCTTCATCAGGGTGCCTGGTCTACTGCCAGACTGACTCGCTCGAGGGGAGGGGAGTATTTAAATAGGCAAGGCCGAATATTCTAGAACACGGAAGTAGGGGGAGATTATTCTGGGATTGAGAACCTTCTTGATCTCTTCCGACAAAAGGATGAGTTCGAGAAAGTTCTAATCCAATCTTAACTTCTCCCGCCGACGGCTTAAGACGCTAATCCCTTCTTTCCGTCCTTCTCTCTGTGACCGTAACAGTATAAGCCCACAAGAATGACAGATTTTTGCGTATTTTAAAGAAAAAAAAATCAAACCTGCCTGGTTCGAAGAGTTAGGAAAATAATTATGGGAGATAAGGATTACCTACGAGGATATTCTGGAAAACAACTGTCTGAGGATCAAACTGGAAACTCGAGTTGGTTTTCAAGTAAAACTACTAAAGCTCAAGACGGGAAAGAAATGGACGGAAGAAAGAAAATCCCGGGGAAGATTGAGGGAATACTGGGCGAAAATCAAAATAAGACAGTTGCAATAATGTGACCCTTAGTGGGTCAACACGAAAAATATAAATAAAATGGCTTAGAGAGACCCGAAGGTTCGAGGCCGATAATCGCTGGCAAGTTACCTCCATCCATGTTCAATCCAGACGCTAAAAAATAAAAATTTAAGTTCTCTTTTTAATGCAATCCTCCCTTCCACGTCTTGTTTTACTTGTCACAGATATTATTAACGTTTAAGATATTCCTTCGTTTAATTTACTTAACAGATTGTGAATCTTTATGATGCTTCCACTTTTAATAAATTATACTAATATGGAGCATGCTACACAATTCTGTATTGTTTAAATTGGAAAAATACCATCCCTTCTTCATTAACATATCTGTGGCACCTGTGCATAGTGGGTCGAATTTTATGAATTTCAAGCTCTCTACTTAGAATCGTAATTTTTTTCTCTTTCCTTGTGTCTAACACGCTAACTGTTCCGTCCATTGCTATGAAGGATATTCCTTTGTGAATCGTGGACTGATACTCCAATCTTGAACTTAAAATAAGTTCAGAAAAATTACGATTCTAATTATATAGCTTGAAATTCACAAAATTCGACTTAGCCCACTATGCACAGGTGCCACATATATATGCCTAGATGTTAATTTGGACTGTTTGATGGGTTCGTCTTAAACAGGGATTTATTGACTATTAAAAAAACAATAAAAACCTGTGCTACTACAACGCGTGAAGATTTTGGGGTTCAGTACATAGTAGAAACTGTACTGTTTTTTGGACTACGGTAGTGCAGGGAGATGATTTGCCCTAGATCACGCTCAACTGCCTGATTTTTTCCGCTTATTTTCGGTACCCTATTTTTATAATATTTTATATAGACCACCAGGGTCCTAGATCCCATATGATCCATCTCCCGCTGCAAACAGCCTAAATAAAAGTACTGCCTGCAGCGGGATTTGAGCCAGGATTTTCGGCGTGCCAACTCAGTGCTCTACCACTGCGCAACTCCGCTACCTCCTTGATAATCAACTCCATTTTAATATTCTCGAAAATAAAAATAATCTTGAGTTTTAATATGAATAAATAGTGTAATTATGGAAACATTGAATATTTCGGTAATCATCTCATCTAGAAGGTGTAATTCGGTTTTTTATTTTACATAAACCAGTAGTAGTTACTATATACAGCTAGTAATAAAATTATTTTTATTTTTAAAAATATTACTAGAAATGAAAAAAATTAAAAATTAAAACTTGTGACGTAACACGAAGCGACAACCTCCGGAACTGATACCCTCATTTTATTTCATAGCTTTTATTCAATCAAGCAAAAAGGCGAAATGGCCAATAATTGAGATAAATAAATATTATTCTGGTTTGTATAGAGAGAAAAATAATGCGAAAGGTTATTGAAATATATGCTTTATAAGCTTTAACTTTATTGAAACTCATCCATCATGATCTTAATATCCCATATGTTGCTGATTTGGCCCAAACTAGATACCTATCCTTCCATGACAAGCTCCATACACACTTGAATCCGCTAGTCTCTCAACTTGCTTCCCATACTATTCCTGATAACCCTCCGAGGCGTCTGAAAAGAAGATGGCCTCGAGACCTTCTACTATAGAACTTTATTGGAGTGCTACTGATGGGTAGTTTCTCCACAAGTGTTATGTCATATTGTACACATTAGCAGATTTAGTTATTGTAATATTATTATAGTTGTAAATATCAATAAATTAAATTATATAAAAAAAAACTTTATTGAGGTTGGGTGATCCCCAGGAGGGTCCTAGATCCTATATGACCCATCTCCGGCTGCAAACAGACTAAATAAATGTCTTGCCTGCAGCGGGATTTGAACCTAAGTCCTCCTGCATGGCAACTCAGTGCTCTACCATTGATTCATTCCGTTCCATAATGATTAATAATGAAATGAATAATTTCCACGGTAAACGTCAAATTATTTATAAATTTTCAGAAATATTCATCAATTAAATAACTAATTTTTAATTTATGTTCTGGTGTGAGAATTCCTTCTTGAACAAGGTGTAAACATACTTTTAATGACCTTTATTTCTTCCTCCATCTTTAGAGAATATTTTGTTTTGTGTGTTATTAAACAATATGTTTTACTAATACAAAATCACTAAGTCATCAACAAACATACATCTTATTATCTAAATGTAGTTAACTCAGATTAGGGCGTAATGAGTTACCAGAGAGAATGGTAAGATATTGCGCGCTTGATTAAGTCACCAATCATTTCTATCTTCGCTAAATTGAGAAACAACCTAAAGGCGTTGTAGTTTGCAAATTGCCCAATATCAAAACAATATTAATAAAATAGTATTAAATATGATTTATTTATCAGCGAAAATTTAGTATTCCATTTTTATTGATTTAATTTGGTAACATTAAATTTTGTATTTTCCTCTGCATTCCAATTCCTATTTCTTATTAATTTCTTCCAATGTGCCTTCATTCGTTTCCTATGCTTTCTCTTTCTTAACTCCGTCAACCCATAACCTTTTTTATCGCTGTTCTTCTTAGGAATCCTATTTCAATAACAACAAACAGTTTTTTTTTTGTGTGTGAAATCCCCATACAAATAAAGTTTATGTAAAATAAAATTTATATTGATGATAATTGTTGACCTATGATAATTTATATTGAAGAAATTGATCCGGGTAGAGGTCACTGAATGAAATTCTCAAGTAATTTGAGAAAATCTTTATTGATAGCCAACGTTTCGACCTACGCTGTAGGTCTTCTTCAGGGCTGTGGGGGGGACGGGGGTTGGGTCCTCTCTGGCTATGAAACACTGACTGATGTCAGGACCAATTTCTTCAACATAAAATTTATATTATACAAAAAACATCAGTTGTTTCTTCTTTGTGTTTTTTGTATAAATAGTGGCCGTGGAAACTTAAAAGAGTATTTAAAATTTATATTGTTTCTACAATAATTTCTCTATGAAGATGTTGTGTAGTAGATTTTTTATGTTATTCAAGCGAATTTAAAAATGAAGAAGATACTGTTATTATTATTCAGACTAGGATACGGAGGAAGAAGTGACATGTGATTGGCAGAGATGCAATAGGGCCGGGGTTAGGGCTGAGTTGACGCCAGTGACGCGGATGAATATTTAACAGATATGTCACTCCCCCCCACCACTCCCCCTCGGCAGGATTCTTAGCATAAAGGATCTTGAATAAATAACCAAGAAGGAGGAGTCCAATATCCTTGCGATCCTTCTCCTTCTTGTGTGTCTTGTAGGGCTAATCTTTGTTCCTTTTTTCCTCGTTGTCTTATTGTTCGAGATGGTCAATGGTAAACTGAGAATACTCTTCATTGCTACATAGCATATATATATATATGTATATATCTTCACGTCCATATTAAAGGCGTTTAAAAGTGGATAGCTTCGAAATTTCAAAAATAGAATTTGGGTTCAAGGTAATGTCTTTCTTAAACAAAGTAAATTCGGGTTAAAGTAAGTCCGTCGTGACTTCCTACCCTCCTGTATCGTTTAATAACACCCCACTGATTCCTGTAGAACAGGTCCGATATTTAGGACTACACCTTGACAAACCATTAACTTGGAATCCTAATATTTGACTGAAACGACACGAAACAGCCCGCCGTTTCAGGCTACTTCAACACTTACTAGACAAACGCTCTAAGCTCCCAATTAATTACAAAAGACTCATTTACATGACAGTCATTTGACCCATCTGGACTTACAGAGTAGAGCTTTGGGGCTCCACTGAGCCATCGAATTCCTCTCGTATCCAATCCTTACAATCCTCAATGCTCCTTATTTTGTTACTAACAAAGTAATTCTTAATGATCTTAATGTCCCAGTTGTTGCTGATTTGGCCCGAACCCGGTATCTATCCTTTCATGACAAACTTCATTCCCACTCAAGCCCACTAGTTTCAAACCTCGCAACTTCTTCAATTCCTGATAATTCCCCGAGACAAAGAAGATGGCCACGTGACCTACTAAGTTGAACTTTTTATTTGAGTACTAGCACTGGGTGGTTTCTCTACTTGCCTTTGTCTCTGGACATGATTTATCTTTCATTATATTTACTTGATGTATTCAGTACACAATTTTAAATTTCAATAAATACATTTTTTTAAAAAATAAATAAAGAAGATTCTCGCCTCTTAAATGTTAAAAAAATCTTGATTAAATTTTCATGCATTGAAAAATCAGAATAATTTATTATATATATATATATATATATATATATATATATATATATATATATATATATATATATTAATACAGTTTGTAATAAACATATATACGTGTATATTTATTCTAAAATCTTTAAGTATTATTAGTTCCTGTAATATTTTTCTTTGAAATATCTACATCCGGTATTTACTGGCCAATACAGGTGTAGCTAAAATTCCTATTCCATAATGATAATGATTTTATTCTAATTAAATTAAAAAAAACAATAAAGATATTACTGAAATATTCCAGGCCTTGTCGAAGGTAACGTGAAAATAGAATGAAATTAACTGAAAACTATGTAAAACGGAAACAACTTCTTTCCTAACCCTGAAGATGGCCTACATCTTAGGCCGAAACGTTGGCACATTAAAATAAGTTTTGCGTATTTTGAGTTATCTTTGATTGCACCAGACAACTATTTTCCACTTAAACTTGAAAAAAAAACTGCCCTACTACAACCCGTAGTACATTTGTACAGCACTACCGAATGAGCTACCCTGCTTGATAACCTACCTATGATAAAATTAAATATCTCGAAATCATTTGAGATTTTATTAAAATTAAACATCATTAAACTTATATTTTTATTTTTTTAATGTATGTTTTAGGCTTACCTTTACAGGGATATTTTTTCGTAATTAAGGAAATGCCTTTTAAACGGAAATAAGTTAATAGTGTGTATACTTGGAACCCTTGGGAAGCTAAGTTAGTAAATTTTAATTATTAGATTCAGATCCCGGGCTTAAATCGGCCCTAAAACTCTCTTTATAAAACTTAAAGCTATAAATAATAAAAAATAAAAATATAAAGCTAGTATATAATCATTCCTTTATTATATACTAGCTTATGCCCGTTGCTTCGCTCGCATGGAATTTGGTCTACCACATAAAGTTTCGTGAAAGATCATTTTAAATAAATAATTTAATTATTTTTTTAAAATATAAGTTACTCGTACATCCAAAATTTCAGATGATTAACTTCAAAACTGATTTCCTGATTTGCCTTTAATTATATACTATAACGGGGAGGGCACATGCCCCCGTGCCCCCACATAAATCTGCCCTTGCTCAAGCCTATAATGTATAACCTACTTTACTCAATAAGTTTCCTATATTACTGTAATGTTTCATCCAAATCCGTTGAGTAGTTTTTGCGTGAAAGAGAGACAAACATACAAACTTTCACATTTATAATATTAGTAAGATTAGTAGGATATCAAAAACAATAGTTTCACTCATGTTCTTTCTGTTATTTTTAATAATTATCATCATGTGATTTGCCTTTGATTATGTACTATAATGAATTCTCCACAATACCTAAAAAACTGAGGGGGGCGCACGTCTCCCCGTGGGCCCCCCCTAATTCCGCACTTGCTATAGCCTATATGTTATTCTGATATATAACCTATATCACTGTAAAGTTTCATCCAAATCCGTTCATTAGTTTTTGCGTGAAAGAGAGACAAACATACAAACTTTCACATTTATAATATTAGTAAGATAACAGTCACCCTTAATCGTATTAGATATTTCTTATTTTATATAACAAACCTAATTTATCAGAGCAAATATCTTAGTTCTTCCTGTTCGCTTAACGGCGGACCAGCATCCCTTTTACAAATTACAATATTATTGTAATGATGTTAGGAATTGGCCAGGGGGCGTTTTTTTTTAGGGCGGAATTCGAAACCGGATCGCCCTCAATATCACGAGCATGTCGCTCATTTTGTTGACGCGATCCCATCAATGTTTCCCTACCAAAAGTCGCTAAACTCGGCTAAAAAAAAGGTTTTCACTTCAAAAAAATCATTGACTCCGACCTATTGGTCATGGAAAACTTTAAGTTTCTCGATTAATTCCGAGACAGCTTCGCTTCCTAACAGTAGCCATTTACCGCCGATGTCGAAAACTGACAGAATTTCCTCCGAAGCGAACAGGGTCAAAGTTTGGAGGGGGGAGTTCTATACTGGCTGTTAAACATTCTTGATTAATGATCACTTTCTGCCCTATCTCTCTCCTTTCTGATTAAATTTTGATCCGACGTGTCGTCCTTCTGACGGAGCGCTTTCCGTTGTGGGGGCCGTCAACTCGGCTGGAATTAATGGAAATTAAATATTGGAATTTATGGAGGATGGAGGCACCAGTCTCCATAATTGGATGAACCTTTAATTGAAACATTACGGCCCCGAGATTGGAATTGTAGGATGTTTTCAACGGGGCGAGCGGGCTTGTAAACGCTAAAATTTCTTGGCTTTCAATATTTAGGATACGGTCACCTGTGGTCTAGTGGTTAGCATAACAAACTACTAAGCCCAAGATCGCGGGTTCGTAGCCCGGCAGGTGGCCCTAGGATTTTTTAAAGGAAGTAAAAAATCCTTAGTTACGCCGTCCTTCGGAAGAGACGTTAAACGGGGGTCCCGATCCTGTACGATGTCAGGTACTCGTTAAAAATCCCTATCCTAATTAAACCTGAATAGGCAAAATTTAGAGCTCCCAATGTAGCATCGTCCGATTAGCCATAGTAGCATAAAGTGACGTTAAATGAACAAACAACAACAATATTTAGGATTGTCCGAACAAAAAAGTGGATCGATCAGTACAAAAATATTAAATTTTTCTAAGAAATTTGAAGGAAATGATAAAAAAATTTTACCACTACAACTCATGTGTCTTGGATTCAGTTCAAGGTCTATAAACAGATTAAACATCATTAATCTGATATTGGATCAATTAATACCAATATATAAATTTTTATTTAAAGCAGATATCGAAGCAATTTAAAATAAAATAATAAACTTGTACCATTATAGCACATGAAGACAATTGGCAACTTACTATAGTTGGTCTTTCCGCGTAATGACTTTCCTTCCAGATCATCCTTTTCTTCTTTCTTGGACTATTGTATTGTTAAGACTAACGAGAACATTTCATAGAAAATTGGTAAGAGTGAAATCCTGATAGATAGTTACCACAGTCCGTCCCCGGCGCCTTTTTGGTTATATGAATAGATTCTTTTCATAATTCTTTGTGTGCAACTAATATATATATAATTTAAAATATACATGAAAGGAAAAAAAAAACCTTTATATTACATTTAAATTTAACAGAACTAAAATTGTAACAAATTATTTAGAACAAAATTATTTTTCATGTATGAGAGGAAAATAGTTTACTGGATGATACAATGGAGAATGTAGATAGTTGGGGGAGGGGTACAGTAAAAAAAACAACACCAAATAAGTACAAGACTTATATTTAATGTGTGCCGACGTTTAGACCTACAGTGTAGGTCATCTTCAGGGCTATGAGAGAGAAACAAACAGAACAAAAAATATATAAAAAAACGTTACAGTAACAAGAATATAGTGGTACATGTAATGTAGAAAAATAAAATAGTGGCAGATATGAAAATTAAAGATAACGAATATTAAAAAAGTGACAGAATATAATAAAATTAAGATATTGACAGATTTAATATAATTAAAGATAATGAAGAGAAATTAAAATAGTGACAGATACAATAATTAAAGGTAACGAATGTAAAATAAAATACAGAAAATAAATGTACAGAAAGGATAGAAAAGTAAACAAGAAGAACAAGAATGTAGATATGAGATGAAAATGGTTGACTGGATGATCTTATGTAAAGGAGATGGTTGGGGGGTGCAGTCAATAAGAACACCGAATAAGTGAAGTACTTATATTATGTGCCGACGTTTCGACCTACAGTGTAGGTCATCTTCAGGGCGAATGATGGGAAGCGTGACCGTTACAGATCGCTGCTAGAGTGTCAAAGTGTAGGCACACTCTAGCAGCGATCTGTAACGGTCACGCTTCCCATCATTCGCCCTGAAGATGACCTACACTGTAGGTCGAAACGTCGGCACATAATATAAGTACTTCACTTATTCGGTGTTCTTATTGACTGCACCCCCCAACCATCTCCTTTACATAAGAATGTAGATAGTTGGGGGAGGGGTACAGTAAAAAAAACAACACCAAATAAGTACAAGACTTATATTTAATGTGTGCCGACGTTTAGACCTACCATGTAGGCCATCATCAGGGCTATGAGAGAAAAACAAACTTAACAAAAAATATGAGAGGAAAGTAGTTGACTGGCTGATCAAATGTAGAAAGGAGATAGTTAGGGGGTGCAGTAAAAAAAAAAAAAAACACTGAATAAGTACTAGACTTATAATTATGTGCCGACGTTTCGACATTACAGTAGGTCGAAACGTCGGCACATAATTATAAGTCTAGTACTTATTAAGTATTTTTTTTTTTACTGCACCCCCTAACTATCTCCTTTCTACATAGCAAAAAATATATAAAAAACGTTACAGTAACAAGAAAATAGTAACATGTAATATAGAAAATTAAAATAGTGACAGATATAATAATTAAAGATAACGAAAATAAAATACAGAATAAATGTACAGAAAGGATAATAATGTAAACAAAATATAAAGGGAAATAAAAATGAGAAGGTAAACGGAAAGATACAAAATGAAAAGATTAAAATATAAAAAGGTGAGATAAAAAGGATTTAGTAAAGAACTAGTTTAATTACAGATATAAAATGTATGATAATATACTCCTAGAGGTTACATAAGTAAAATGATCGAAAAATAATTTTAATATTATTTTATTAATAATTAATTAATATTAATTATTCATTAATATAATATAATAATATATTATTAATATTAATATTATTATATTATTTTAAAATTATTTTTATTTATTGTTCTTTAGATGGTGATTATTTTTATTTCGAAGAGCTCTAGAGATGCACACGACCCGGGTTCGAATCTCAGCTAGGACTAATCTTTTATCTTTAAAATAAAAATATTAAGAAAAAATCTGCACTACAAACCCGTTAAGGGTTTAGGTGCCAGTGCACGAAATGAATATTTGTTACAGATGAAGCTCAACCGCAAGGTTATATTTTAACAGCTAAGTGTATTGATCCTTAATAGAGGCTGGGTGTGCCCCACAAGGATCTGCAGATCACACAGCGTCCTTTCAGTAGTTAACCGATTAAATAATTTGTCTGCTACAGCTGGATTTTACAGTTATCATTGCAACTCAGCGCTCTACAACCCCCTGTACCACTGCAACCCGTGAACGGGTCTTGGGTTCAGTACATGATAGAGACTGTACTGTTTCATGGACAACGGTTCTGCAAGGAGGTGACTTGTCCTAGGTCACACTCAGCCGCCAGATTTTTCCACCTTATTTTGGTATCGTATTTTTATAATATTTTATAGAGGCTGGGTGATCCCCAGGAGGGTCCTACATCCCATATGATCTATCTCCGGCTGCAAACAGACTAAATAAAAGTCTTGTCCGCAGCGGGATTTGAACCAGGATTTCCGACATGACAACTCAGTGCTCTACCACTGAGCCACTCCGCTCCCCCGCTCCCAGAATAAGGAACTATATAAAAATTGAGGTTATATATTTTACCAAACAAAGAAAAATTATCCTTTACATAATATTTACTCTTCAATTTCTTTATTTTTATTTTTAACTTCACTCTGGTTTGTTTCGTAGTTTCATAGATTGACCGGGTGAGCTCTGGGAGGGAGAATCTCCAGAACCCACAGATTCCATCCATGAGTGTTAAGAGACTAAACAATATATTTATCCCAGCGGAGTGGTTAAGTTGGATCCTATGGGGTCTAGAACGCTCTTGAGGCTCACCCAGCCTCTATAAAGTGGGTACCGAAAATAAGAGGGGGGCATGGCGGTTGAGCGTGGTCTAGGACAAACCACCACACAACCGTTCTCCAAGAAACAGTATAGTCTATACAATTTACCGAACCCTTGAACCCTACACGGGTAGTAATGGTACAGGTTTGCATCACAATCATTCAAAATCATGCATAAATGTTTACTTAAATATCTGAGTACTCCATCGAAATCGCCGCAAATGACTCTTAAATTGAACCATTTATGGAGTCATGGTGATGATGATGGTTTAGATTTCCCGCAAGATCATTAACGTCTGGTCCTAAATCATCCTAGATAATCATTTTGATCTGCTTACCTCTGTTCAATTAGTCGACTTGATTGCGATCGTCCTGTTGGCGGGGTAAACCATCATGGCTGCGTCCAAGTGTTTCTTGACTAGGTCAATCAGTCGGTCAATAATTATTAGTATATAGTAATATATTGAATAATATATAAACTAATATATAAGGGTGTAGGAATCTAGGACCCTCCTGGGGCTCATCAAGCCTGTATAAAGTGGGTTTACAAAATAGGGGGGAAACATTATGGTTGAGCGTGATCTAAGACAAATTACTTCGTAGCACAACCATTGCCCAAGAAACAGTACAGTCTCTACCAGGTACTGAACCTGAGGCCCTCCTCCGTGGGTTGTATCAAAGAGTAGAAAGGTGATAGTTTTCACATTGAAAAATTCTCAATACTAAAATATCAGTGCTTGATTTGGTGAAAGTTTCGATTCTGTTGAGTGAGAACGAAAAAAATATAGAACTTTTATTTTTAAAATGTTTTTATTGAAATTTACAACTGTATTATAATAATATAACAAGTAAATATGACATGAGATAAAGACAAGTAGAGATACTGCTCATTGGTAGTTCTTAAATAACAAATTCAACTTAAAAGGTCAAGAGACCAACTTCTTTTAAGAAGCCTCAGAAGGTTATCGGTGGAGAGAGTTGAAAATTGTGGGTTTGATTGGAAATAAACTTTCTCATGAAAGGATTGATATCGGCAACAAATGGGGCATTAAGGTCATTATGGATTACTTTTTTCGTAACAAAGTAAGGAGCATTGAGAATTTTAGGAATGGCTTTGGATTGTAAGGATTGGATACGAGAGGAATTCGATGGCTTAATGGAGCACCAAACAAATGACATGAAAACAAAAAACACTTGTGGAGAAACTACCCATCGGTAGCACTCCAATAAAGTTCTATACTAGAAGGTCCCGAGGTCATCTTCTTTTCAGACGCCTCGGAGGGTTATCAGGAATAGTATGGGAAGCAAGTTGAGAGACTAGCGGATTCAAGTGTGTATGGAGCTTGTCATGGAAGGATAGGTATCTAGTTTGGGCTAAATCATCAACATATGGGATATTAAGATCATGATGGATGAGTTTGTTTGTGACAAAATAAGGAGCATTGAGGATTCTACAAAGGAGTAAATGTAATTAGATTTATGTAAATGAGTCTTTTGTAATTAACAACCCATGAAGGGTCTTGGGTTCAGTACATAGTAGAGACTGTTCTGTTTCATGGACAACGGCTCTGCAAGGAGACGACTTGTCCTAGGTCACGCTCAACCGCCAGATTTCACCACCTTATTTTGGGTACTATGTTTTTATAATATTTTATAGAGGCTGGGTGAGCCCCAGGAGGGTCTTAGATCCTATATGATCCATCTCCCACTGCAAAGAGACTAAATAAAAGTCTTGCCTGCAGTAGGATTTGAACCAGGATTTCCGGCATGGCAGCTCAGTGCTCTACCACTGAGCCACTAGGTATAAAATATACCTCATTTTTATGGAATTTAATATTGATAATTTTTTTAACTTCTTCTTCATTTGTATTTAAGTTTTATATAATAAGAAAATCTATAATACGAATGTTTAAAGCATAGTATAATAAAAAATGCCAGATACTAATCCATGGAATGATTGGTCCAAACAACCACAAAACGGTACTTTAACATGACTTCATGATGACTATGATTACTATGATCACGTGATTAGAGGTGAAGAAATCGGAAGATTGACTAATTGACCAGGCAGCGCTTGTAATCAATTAGGTTACGTCACAAATACCAAAACAGGACTCCCATTATTGTATTGCTAAACAAAAATGGACGACACCAACAATTGACTGTTGGGTCTTAACTCATACGTAAATCTATTTATATCTTCATATATTTCTCTTTATAATAAAAATATTTAAAAATAAAAACAGTTGACCAATAATTATAAAAAATTATAAATAGTTATGTTACGTTAGTCAATATGATCCTAAAATTAAAAGTAATGTTCATAGAACATTCGTTCTCGTGTATACATCACAAAAATTGCGAGAACACGAGGACATTTGGAACCTAACAGTGGACCAAGTCCTATTTTACAATTTATACAACTGTCCATTTAGCTCTATAAGTTGTAAAATAGGCATTTAATATTTTAGTAGAGATACTAAGAATTACATTCTCTGTATTGTAGTTACAGTTGAAAAATTAGAATATTGGAATAATATCAGGGGGAGGACTCACGATTCGCATTTATAATTTTACAAATTACTCAACTGTTAATTTAATTGTAACACAGTAAGTAGTTAACGTTTCAGTAGGTCGTTCCTGACCGCATCAAGGCGTCGCCTCAACTCTTCTCTGTCCTGCGCCAAGGTCTATCAACCTCCAAATCTGTCTGCATCACTCTCGACTTCATCTGACCATCTAAGTCGTGGACGCACACGTTTTCTTTTTCGTCAACGAATCCGATCCGATTTCCGTCAACGTGCTTCACCACGTCAGACTCCTGGTACATCAAGTACACCTGTACTTTCAACCACTGGGTATTTTCTCTACTGGTCTTTATGCATGACAATATGTACCATTCATCCTATTCACTTGTTGTATTAGTATTATACAGTTGTAAACTTCATTGAATAATAAAACAATATAAATTTTTTTTTTAAATTTATTTATTGATATCTACCACTGTATTACAATTATACAACAAGTAAATAGGCTAAGTGATATATAATGACATAATAATGACAAGTAGAGAAACTACCCACTGGTAGTACTCAAATCAAAGTTCAAGTAAGGAGGTCACGTGGCCATCTTCTTTTCAGACGCCTCGGAGGATTATTGGGAATTGAAGAGGAAGCTAGGTTTGAAACTAGAGGGTTTGAGTGGGAATGAAGTTTGTTATGAAAGGATAGATACCGGGTTCGGGCCAAATCAGCAACAAAAGGGACATTAAGGTCGTTATGGATGAGTTTATTCTTAACAAAATAAGGAGCATTGAGGATTTTACGAAGGATTTTGGACTGTAAGGATTGGATACGAGAGGAATTCGATGGCTTAGTGGAGCCCCAAATCTCTACTCCGTAAGTCAAAATAGGTCGTATGATGGTCATGTAGATGAGTCTTTTGTAGTTAATTGGGAGCTTAGAGCGTTTGTCTAGTAAGTGTTGAAGTAGCCTGAAACGTCGTGCGGTTTCTGCTCTTTTTAGTCTTGTATGAGGATTCCAGGTTAATCGTTTGTCAAGGTGCAACCCTAAGTATCGAATCTGTTCTACAGGCACCAGTGGGATATTATTAAAGGATACTGAAGGACAGGAAGTCATTGGTTTACGACGTAAGGTAAAAGTGATTTGATGCGATTTTTGAGAATTTATTTTAATTCTCCAGTTTTGACACCATTCTTCAAGATCAGTGATATGGGATTGGAGGCTTTGGGATGCAATGACTGGATTGGTGTTGACTGATAATACACATGTATCATCAGCATACGTGGTAAGGATAGTATTAGGATGAGTTGGGATGTCAGCTGTATAAACTGTATATAGGATTGGACCAAATTGAGGAAAATATAAAGTTTAAAAAATAAAAACCAGTGATATTGTGACGGCTTTAAGAAGACAGGAACAGTAGCTTTGAGGTTTAGCGATTTTTTAAAAATATTTATAATTTAATTGGTCCAGTAAAACAAAAGACAAAAGAAAAAGTGGTCCCTGGATCCGTTGCTAGGCAACGCCGATGAAATATTACAACAGTAAAAACCTTTTTAAATAATAGGAATATTAATAAATTTAATTTTGGTCTTAAAATTAAATAAAGACGTTGCATGAATTTTAAACAAGTTAAATTTAAAATTCACACATTATTTACCATATTAAATTGTTGTGATTTCAGTTATTAAGAGAAACGAAAAAATAAAAAACTCAGCTGAATATTGATTTCTATCTATGACCTTAAAAGTTCGTCCGAAGTTTTAAAAACAGTTTACAGGCCCTGAACTTTCTCTTGACGGAAAAGTGAAAATAGCACTTAGAATCGATTTAGTTTCATGGAAATCTCTCCAACCTCTGATTTCTTGGCATTTTAGAGGGAAATAGGTGTTAAGTTGCCTGTTCAACCTTAAAAGGCTAAGTTTTAATTTTTACGATTCGATTTCTCTAGAAAATTTTATTCATTTTTGCTAATTTGCTTAAAATTTAGTGATAGATAATAGATAATATGCTATTTTGTCATTAGAAATTGTCTTTGTCGTTGAGAAAAGCAGATCATTACATCGTGAACATTTGTATAGTTGTTTAATGTTTATTTATGGTATCTACTACACCGCATGTGACCCTACTATAATCTTTTTATTCACGATAAAGTGTACTAAAATTTTAATGTTCTAACATTTAGGAATGAGCGGTCATACTACAGTTTTTAATTATTAGTATAATATTTGGTATTGCTAGAAGAATTTAAATATTATATTTAAAAAAATTAATATATTTAAAATTAGCAGATTATAATGGTCCAGGTGGAGTTTAAAAATAATTTCTTAAATAGTGAAACTACGAGTATTTATCCTACTATTATTATAAATGGGAAAGTTTGTATGTTTGTCTCTCTTTCACGCAAAAACTGAACGGAACGGATTTGGATGAAACTTAACAGTTATATAGGTTATACATCAGAATAACACATAGGCTACAGCAATAGCGGATTAATGGGGGGGGGGCACGGGGTCACATGCCCCCTCATTCAGTTTTTGTGTTCTGTGGAGAATCCATTATAGTACATAATTAAATTATAATGCAATTGGGAAAAACCACAATGCAAAGCCTTATGTTTCAAAAATACACCCACTTACCAGTCGACGTTTCGCCTATTCAGGCATTATCAAGACACAAAAACAAAAAAGGGTTATGTGAATCACATCTCGAAGAAAAAGGTGCAATACATCCCAACGATCAACAGCCCAAACAGGCTCCAAACATGAGACAGCACCCCACCACCAAGACGTTCAACATACAACTGATACATAATTAAAGGCAAATTAGGAACTTATCATCTTAAAATTTGCAGATAGGTTGTTTGTATAATTTAATAAAGAAATTTGGATAATTCCACACCCCAAGGGTTTCTCCTTTAATATAATAGGGGTTCAAAGATTATATAGAATCCATTGGTTTGGAAATTAGACATCTGAAATTTTGGATGTACGAGTAACTTATAATTAAAAAAGAAATTAAATTATTTATTTAAAATGATCTTTCATGAAACTTCATGTGGCAGACCAAATTCCACGCGAGCGAAGCCGAGGGCAAAAGCTAGTAAGATATAAACGTTTGACTTACATTGCAGGTTTTCTTCAGGGCATTCAAAAATACAAATGTTTTTGAAAAAAGTCAAATATTTTTAGGTAGATAGTTATGCTACTAGATATATCTAAATAAAGTTTTAAATACAAATAAATTTAGGGTAAGAGAAATAAAACCGTTTTCCAGTTGTTGTTTATTCATTAATTTTCACTCTTTAGAGACGTTTCGACACTATGGTGTCATTCTCAATCTTTTCTTCACCTGCATCTTTTAACTTTAATAAATAAATTAACAATAATTACATTACTATAAATAATTTAACATAAATGTCCAAAGATAACACACTATAAGTATAGGTACCTGGAAAGTCATACTTTTAAAAATTCTTAGGAGATCACTAGTCCTCCATGGTCAATAAATAATATTGCATTACAAAACCAAACTTTGATCTTTGAACCATCAGATCCTTTTTCTCATTTCTATGAATCATTAGACTTTAGTATAAAATAGCAAAATATGTTCTAACAGCACATCAACAAAAATAATACAAAGTAAAAGATTATTTTTTTTAAATTTATTTAATTATTTTTTTTATTTTTTTTTAAAGTAAACGTTTATTTATTATTATTTTTATTTTTTATATATATAATTTTAAAAAATATCCTATCAAATCAATTAATTAATTATGAAATACATGGAAAATTTTTCTCCTAGTAGGTTATATGGTCAGGTTATTATAATTATTATCTGATTTGTTTTCAATGTATAAGTATTCTTATGATCTATTATTTTTTAATTTCAAAATTATGGAAGAATATAATTTACTGATTTCTCCTGCTTCTTTTCTATCATTTACAGCATTTTCCAATTTATCATTTATGAATAAATCCTCTAAATTTTTTCTTTTAATAGTATTATCCTCTCTATGCAAAACTCTAGGCTTATCAAAATCAAAAGTGTGTAATTCTTTTTTACAGTGTGCTGATAATGCGGTACTTGTTTTAGCTTTAGGTTTAAGGTTATTTTGATGGTGATATATTCTGTTTTTTAAATGTGTACAAATAAATTGATGCACAAAATATTGTACATACCTTGATTGATGATATCCGTATCAATTTTTTTGCTAAAATGACTTTAAGTTAGTTAGTTAGTTCATTTAACGTCACTTTATGCTGCTATGGCTAATCGGACGATGCTACAGTTGGAGCTCTAAATTTTGCCTATCCAGGTTTAATTAGGATAGGGATTTTTAACGAGTACCTGACATCTTACATGCTCGGGACCCCCGTTTAACGTCCCTTCCGAAAGACGGCGTAACTAAGGATTTTTTACTCCCTTAAAAAAATCCTAGGGCCACCTGCCGAGCTACGAACCCGCGATCTTGGGCTTAGTAGTTTGTTAGGCTAACCACTAGACCACAGGTGACCTTAAAATGACTTTTAACATTATAAAAAACAAAGCGAAAATACGTTTTTTTGTGAAATGTCGTGAACTAAGACGAGCATAAACAGCGAGTGCTAGGTTCTGATTGGTTGGACGGCGGACTTGAGTGCTCAATCCAGGTAACGTGTTCGTCAAAATGCCTGTTATCTACCTGCTTTAGGCCAAAATCCCTGGGAATGATAGTTAACAAATTTGATTTTTGGCCAGTTTTTGGGCTCGAATACTTGGGGGGTTTGAGTGGGAGTAAAGTCGGTCATGAAAGGATAAATATCGGATTCGGTGCAAATCAGCAACAAATGGGACATTAAAGTCGTTATGGATGACTTTATTCTTAACAAAATAAGGAGCATTGAGGATTTTACGAAGGATTTTGGATTCGAAGGATTGGATACGAGAGGAATTGGATGGCTTAGTGGAGCCCCATAGCTCTACTCTGTAAGTCCAAATAGGTCGTATGATGGTCATGTAGATGAGTCTTTTGTAGTTAATCGGGAGCTTAGAGCGTTTGTCTAGTAAATGTTGAAGTAGCCTCAAACTGCGAGCAGTTTATTTTCGTTTCAATATAGTTTTTGGAGATTCCATGTTATTGATGACTTTATCAACTGATTTATAATATATTTATTAAAGATAAATAAATAGATTTTATCTCTATAACTAGGTCAGTTGAACACCAACTCAGATAAATATGTATGATTTTCATGACGCGACAGACCCTGAAAACCTTTCTCTCTCAGTAAATGTTTTTAATCATTTTCCGTAGCCTTTTGCTCTGTTTCCTGTTGGTTTTTTTCTCTCTGTTTTTGATTGGAACCCTTTTCAGTTTAAAAAATAATTTACCTTCGGAATTCTTTGGCATTAAATTGGCTGCACGGCTAATTTGGTATCGTCCGTTTTTTTTATTCTTTGATAAATACACACACATATATATATATATATATATATATATATATATATATATATATATATATCTGTGGAATAGATAAAATTTTTAAATTTTATTGCTGGTCATTAGCTTATTAATTAATTATGAGTAATTTGAAGTAATTTCTTTCTAGTGTTCTAAATATTACAGTTTTTTATCAATATTACATCTACAGCCCCGGTGAATAAGCGGTTAAGTCGGATTTTGCATTGCTTTTAGATCGTATCATTCTAGACTCTGTTGGAAGTTTTTTTTTTACATTTTTTTTTTTGTAAATTATGATTCGGTACTGATATATTTAAATGTGTGCAATTGTTTTTAAATTGAGACTGGTCTATTTGGTACAGCATGCAATTTTTTTAATTGTAGCAAATTATATAAGGAATAAATAATAATAAAAAAATATAAAAAAAAAAATCATTCTGGAATTTTTTAGTTTGAAAAGGATAATGATAAAGATAAGGATTGTATCATAAACAGTAACTCCTTTTCAAGCCAATGCCTTACTTAGCCCCTTATTCACTACGAAAACAAAATCTTGACTTCTTTAGCAATTACGAAAAAAAAGCAAGTTTTTGTAAATTAGAATGAAGAAAATTGAATGCATCGATTTAAAAAATAAAAAAAGCCATACATTATTCCAATATTTCGATTTTAGGTTTGCGATGAACGACTTCTTGTCCTCCTGTACTTAAGACACCTTGACAAACGTTCAACTTGAAATCCTCATACGAGACTGAAACGGCAAGAAACAGCTCGAGGTTTCAGGTTACTTCAACACTTACTAGACAAACAGTCTAAGCTTCCAATTAATTACAAAAGACTCATATACATGACAGTCGTTAGACCTATCTGGACTTACGGAGTAGAGCTATGGGGCTCCACTAAGCCATCGAATTCCTCTCGTATTCAATCCTTACAATCCAAAATCCTTCGTAAAATCCTCAATGCTCCTTACTTTGTTACGAACAATGTAATCCATAATGACCTTAATATCAAGTTGTTGCCGATTTGGCGCGAATCCGATATCAATCCTTTCATGACAAACTTCATTTCCACTCAGACCCACTAGTTTCAAACCTAGCAACCTCTTCAATTCCTGATAATCCTCCGAGGCGTCTGAAAAGAAGATGGCCTCGTGACCTTCTAAGTTCTAACTGGGTAGTTGCCAGTTACTCTACTTGCCTTTGTCTCAGGACATGATCCATCTTTCATTATATTTACTTGATGTATTCTGTATACAGTTGTAAATTCCAATAAATACATTTAAAAAAAAAAGTTAGTTATTTTAGCAAAGAGAATTCAATTAAATAGGATTGAGACATTTTTTGTAGAAAATAAATTACTTTTTTTCTATCTATAAAACCAAACTTGAATAATAAAAAAATCATCATTTTATTTAATGAAAAACATCCAGTATCTCAAAACAATACTAAGCGAGTACTCGTGTTTTAATACATTAAGTTCACTTGTCGGAAACAAAAGAATAATATTGGTACTAAAACATTTAATTTACTACAATAAAATGAACAGTTGTCTAATTTTTAAAATGGAGGTTAGTCCGCCGTTAAGACTAGTCTAACTAATTTAATTATATCGAGGTAATTTAT
Source organism: Arma custos (assembly GCA_037127475.1). Lineage (NCBI taxonomy): Eukaryota > Metazoa > Arthropoda > Insecta > Hemiptera > Pentatomidae > Arma > Arma custos. Next base: position 71,857 of record JBBAGI010000134.1, on the reverse strand, counting down.
GTTGGCCGTTATTCACTTGTTAAATTTAATTAAATTTGTCGAAATAGGAGTGTATTTTTCAGTTTATTTTCATGATCTCACTTTATCTCGCTTTAAAAAAAAAACGATATACCATTAATGAGGAAGACAATGGTCCGGGGGTGGAAAAATAAAATTCTCTTAAATAGGGAGAACTATTTATTGGAAAGTCAACGTTTCGGCCTACATTGCTGGTCTTCTTCAGGGCTTGTCATGGAGTCAAATGTCAAGCTTTTTTTTCCCCCTTTCAAAGTAACCCTTTGCAAGGACCGTTTATCTTAGTCTGCAAAAATTGAAGAGAGCTGCTTTTTTGATATATTGTAAGGGCATATGTGAGTAGTTTAAAACATCGAAATTTTTGGTGTTAATTCAGTTTTTGGCCTGTATCTCCTAATCGTTACGTTTTTGATAAAAAAAACATGAGTAACAATTTTTAAAGAAGATTAAATTTGCTACAATTTAAGCACCTACCGAAGAAAATGAACTTGTACGCCACGAATCGATCTAAAACAGCTTGTTTATTGTAATGTATAAATATTTACTTGTAAATTACCTATACAATAAATATTGGTAGTACTAGTAGTTACTACAATTTAGGGGGGAGGCACCCAGCCTCCCCGTGTTTTTTCGGCCACCAAAAGTTTTCCCATTCGTTTTTTCGGTATGTATATATGAAATATGTATGTATGAAATAGATATGAGTAGTGAATTCTATTCACTATTTCATCATATCTAGTCACTATTTTAATTTCCACACTTGTACCTCATTACTACATTACTTGTATATATTATATTCTTGTTACTGCAATGTTTATTATATATTTCTGTTTGTTTCTCTCTCTTAGCCCTGAAGATGGCCTACATTGTAGGTCAAAACGTCGGCACACAATAAATAAGTATACACTTATTATGGTGTTTTAATTGACTGCACCCCCGATCTATATCTTCCTTATATTATAAGTTACAGTCAACCAATTCTTCTCTATCAAATATATATATATATATATATATACATATATATATATATATATATATATATATATATATATATATATATATGTATATACTGTTACAATTAACAAAATTTTAAATTATGAAAATTATCATCTATGTTTTACAATGTACAAATATTATTAAAAATGTCAAGCTCTAACTCAACTTAATTTACTGTTTACTTTATATTTTAATTCTACTTACTATACATAAAGATAACATATATATTAATATAATAATAATATATAATATATATATATAAGATAAATTATGCTAAAGCATAAACGTTAGTTTTGCTTAAAAAAAAAAGCAGTTCAGTTGGTATTGTTTATTAAAAAAAAAATACTACCTTAACTCATGAAGGGTCTTAGGTTCAATACATGCTAGAGACGATTGTGTTGGGAGGTTTTTAGTCTACACCACGCTTAACCGTCTGGTTTTTCACTAGAGGCTGGGTGAGCCCCAGGTGGTTCTGCTTCCACAGGGTACATTCATGACTATTAACAGATTAAGTGATTTATTTGTTTCAGCTGGATTCGAACCAGTGACTCTCTGTTTTTTTTAGTGCTCAACATTATTAATAAGACTTTTCCTTTTTTTTTTTTTTTTTTTTTTTTTTTACTTTAGTAGTTTGTTATGATTTGTGAGAGAAGAATCGCGGCGTATTAATACAGAATATAAATCACAAACATGTGACACCGCGGATTTTTCTCAGTTTCCACCTCCGCTGGCATATTGCTTCGGCCCTGCACGTCCCAGCCTGATTTGTGACCAGTCTTACAACTTTAGGTTATTCGCTTCCCTGCTAATATAACAAAAAGAGTTATATACTCTTAATTGAAAAAAGGGAAATAAATATATGCAGTGTAGTATATTCCTTTGTTGTGCAAATATTTATATAAAGTAGCTCCCCGATTAGCGCGCGCACTCTCATATTTAAATTCCATAAAAAATAAATGGATCTTTTTATTGAATTAATTACTTGTAGCCTTTACTCTCAAATCAGATTAAAATAAATATTGATATTAACAACAGTATTATTACAAGCGGAGTGACTCAGCGGTACTGAATTGCCATGCCGGAAATCCTGGTTCAAATCCCGCTGCAGGCAAGATTTTTATTTAGCCTGTTTGCGGCAGGAGATGGATCATATAGGATCTAGGACCCTCTTGTGGCTCACCCAGCCTCTATAAAATATTATAAAAATAGGGTACCCAAAATAAGGGGGTGAAATCTGGCGGTTGAGCGTGACCTAGGATAAGTTACTTCCTTACAGAACGTTTGTCCATGAAACAGTTCAGTCTCTACCATGTACTGAACTCCAGACCCTTTCAGGTGTTATGGTAGTACAGTTTTTTTTATTATTACCCTGACAATTTTCTTCCTCATGTAAATAAGGTCATCAAATACTTATTTTTACGCTTATGTAAATTAACATATTTAGTAAGATAGATATAAATGCTCTTTTATTAATAAATTATTTACAGTGTTTTTCTTTTTAATTTTATTTACAACTTTAGCAACCACAGCATTGTAATTTATACCGTCTGCCGGGAGTTTGATTGAACTAATAAATAATAACAAAATTAAAAATAAATTAAATTTCCTTTAGACATTAATAATTAAATTCTGAAATTAAAAATTGTCTATATCAACCTGCATTTCTTACAAAATTATATAAACCTATTAAATTCTCAGTATTAAGAATATATATTAGATTTGTTTTGAGATCAGCTCATGTTTTAAATATTTCCACTATATTATTTATCAATTGACCGTTATATTCACAATAATGTATCAGTTACAGGATTCCTATTCCTCTAAGACTTTCAGGAATACGGCCACTGTTCCAAGACGTGCAGATGGCCCTGGAATTGGGATCCGGCTTCGATAATGTTTGTGAGCGGTTGAGACTCGAGGCTGCTTAGCATTCCCCAAGGCCCTCGCATAATCGCATCATCCCGTGGGAGCTGCCTGATACCTCCTCGGCTCAGCCAAAATCAATGTCGCTCAGGATATCCTTCAAGATGCGACTCCAAGGTACCGAGTGTCCGTCTAGGGTTGTGTCAACATGACCATAAGATGGCAAGAAAACGATTGTGGGTTGGAGAGCTTTTTAACAGTACAGCCAGAAAAGAAAGGATAAAAATACATTTATTGCCGATCTGGGTCAAATAAAAACTATCGACATCCACGTCATTTAATTTTCTCGGAAAATAACAATCAGTAATTTGAGGAGTTGAAATTTCAAAACAGTTCTCATACAGTTTTTTTTTTTTTTTTTACAAAGATATCTGAAAAGCATTAATCCTTAACAGCGGATAGAAAATTTGATCCTATCGCTATACCTTCCTTATCTATCTGATGGCGAAAGTAAAAAGTACCAGGTAAAGTAAGAAAAAAAAAGCTGTTACGCTACAACACAAAAGGGTTTTGATTCAGTACATATTAGGGACTGTACTGTTTCTAGGAGAACGGGTACAAAGGGAAGTAATTTGTTCGAGATCCTTCTTAACCGACAAATCCCGCCCCCCCAAGTAAGGCTACCCACTTTACTGGAGCAAGTCCATGTGGCGTGAGCTCCGAGAGGAACAGTAGATTTTACCAAGTTGAACAGTTGAAAGTGCTGGTCGAAGCGAGCCCTTCCCGAACCACTCGTGAATTAGGTTCACAACTTAGAGCAAGTGCCATGACTGTTTCCAGGCACCTTAAGGAGCATCTGGACTTACGGAGTAGAGCTTTGAAGCTCCACTAAGCCATCGAATTCCTCCTCCGTAAAATCCTCTATGCTCCTTACTTTGTTACGAACAAAGTAACCCATAATGACCTTAATATCCTGTTTGTTGCTGATTGTTGATTTGGCCCGAATCCGATATCAATCTTTTCATGGCAAACTTCATTCCCACTAGTTTCAAACCTCGCAACCTCTTCAATTCCTGATAATCCTCCGAGGCGTCTTAAAAGAAGACGGCCACGTGACCTTCAAAGTTGAACTTTTTATTTGAGTACTACCACTGGGTAGTTTCTCTACTTGCCTTTTTCTAAGGACTTGATTTATCTGTTATTATATTTACTCGATGTATTCAGTATCAATATCAATAAATACGTTACTAAAAATAATAATAATTGAAACAAAATGTTTAGAGCAGCAATATTCCGATATCTGATGGAATAAATGTAATGGTCACTGTGTAGTAATGCGGATCGAATCAACTCTACATCATTACATTTTGAACACTCCCTGCTTCGATTTTTTTTCAAATAAAGTCGATATTTTCCAACCTCAGACAAAGTTCAATGGTACCAAAAGTGGAAGAGATACGAGAATAGAGGCACTAAAGAGGACCGGATATAAATAGCCAGAGATTGTAGCAGAGAAGAGAGAGATGGTGCGGTGACAGATGGTTTGCCACCCACTATCACGGTCAGCACCTACTGTACTCTGTCCACCTTCACCATAGATTTGTATTCCGGTCGTCTCCAGGATTTTATATTGAACTGAGTATTGCTCTGTTGAATCCATGCATTATGCATTATTAACTTATAAAATGGCTGTTTGGGACCGAATCGATTGTAGTTTAATATATCAATAATAAGTAATAGTAATTACAAACTTATAACAACTCACGAAGAGTCTTAGGTTCAGTAGGTGTTAGAGACTGTTTCTTTGAATATGTTAGTGGTTTTCCCCCTATTTTCGGGTATCCACAGTATACAGGCTGGGTAGTTTCTCTACTTGCCTTTATCTCTGGACATGATTTATCTTTCATTATATTTACTTGATGGTTTCAGTATACAGTTGTAAATTTCAATAATAAACGGGACATGTTTATTGCTGATTTGGCCCGAATCAGATATCAATCCTTTCATGACAAACTTCATTTCCACTCAGACCCACTAGTTTCAAACCTAGCAACCTCTTCAATTCCTGATAATCCTCCGAGACGACTAAAAAGAAGATGGCCTCGTGACCTTCTAAGGTGAATTGATTATTTGAGTACTACCACTGGGTAGTTTCTCTACTTGCCTTTATCTCTGGACATGATTTATCTTTCATTATATTTACTTGATGGTTTCAGTATACAGTTGTAAATTTCAATAATAAACGGGACATGTTTATTGCTGATTTGGCCCGAATCAGATATCAATCCTTTCATAACAAACTTCATTCCCACTCAAACCCTCTAGTTTCAAACCTAGCAACCTCTTCAATTCCCGATAATCCTCCGATGCGTCTGAAAAGAAGATGGCCACGTGACCTTCTTAGTTGAACTAATGATTTGAGCACTATCTTGAGTAGTTTCTCTACTTGTCATTATGTATCACTTACCATATTTACTTGTTGTATTATTGTAATAACAGGTATATATATCAATAAATAAATAATAAAAAAAGTATTTATTTTGAACCTCCCTAGTGAGTATATAACATGGTAAAGTGTAAACTTATTTAGCCGCGTTTAGTACTTTTGGTATGGGATTAACTTGTGGGTTTGCGTCAGCAACATGCTCAAAACTGGCTATGTATGAGTTATACAACTTTTATTAATTAACTTTAGTTTAAAGGTTAAAATTCCATTGTTTTAAGAATATAATAGAGAAACAAATGAACAATTGTCCGGTTGTTTAATAGTTTTTGGACGACATTCCATCTAGAAAAGTAATTATATAACAAATCCTCTATGGTTAATATTCCTTATCTTGTCTATTCCGGTAATGAGCTGTCATGTACATCTTCTCGCGCTGCTGTTGTTTTCGCTACGGGAGCCTCTCACGTTCTGGAATGGATGAGAACACTTGAGCAGGTAACCTGGTAATGCTTTTAGTAAGCTTGTACAAAGAGTATCATCCTCTACCTGTCGACATTCTGCTTCCATTCTGGATGTGCGATCTACCGGGTGACATCTCTGCTCGGAGTATGCTGTTCTTATTCAGGAAGCTACGATGTCGTGCTACATGACATCCAATGTTTTTCCCTAAAAGAATTTATCAACCTTATTGTTCATAAATAAAAATGAATGAAAGAATAAAAAAATATCCATAAATTATTAAATAGAATGCAATAGAAAAAACTTAAAAAAAAAATCAAAGCTTTAAGTCTATAAAATAATGGAAAAACTAAACACTTAACGTTTCGTAGGCAAAGTGCAGCGCTGCTTCAAAACAAAAAGCTTATGGCAAAGAAAAGTTTACCTTTTTACTTAATTTTACCTAATTTACTGCTGCTTTATTTTTTTATTTTTTTTTGTAATACTTTATTGAATTATTAGAATCTGCCACTTGTGGGCAATAAGTAATAGTGCTAATTAGCTATGATACAGTCATTAATAAAAAATAATAAATAAAAATAAAGCAAAAATAAAACAAATAAATGTAATAAAAATATATACACGCGGAAAAATATAAAATAGAATACAAAAATAATTTTATTCTGGGACCAGGTCCCTTAAGAATAACAATATTGTACAGAAATTAATAGAAATATTTCTGGCCAGGCGACTACAATATTGGAATACTACAATTAAATATGAACTAAAATGTATGTACTCATAGAGAATAAAATACAAATATTTATATAATATAAACTATATATATATATATATATATATATATATATATATATATATATATATATATACATATATACATGTAAAATAGTTTATGAGCATTGGAGTAATAATGTAAGCTTTTGTGTAACCTACACCTAATAGTTAAGTATAAGTTTTTTTGTAACATATGTTTTTTTTATATTTAGTCTTTCATTTTTTTCATAATTGTCATTGCATTGTTATATTCTAATGAAACATCATCAATTCAATTTATTCAGGTATTATCATTTTTTCTAATTGTATTTTTGTATTAATTTTTGTTATTTGTTACTGACTTTTTGTTTTGTTTAATGAAATTTTGAGACATTGGGATGTTTAAACTGTGATTGCTCTTTATATATAGAATAATATATAGAATACAGAATTACATACACACACACACACACATATATATATGTATATATATAAGTTTTAATTACACTGAATTTTCTCTTATTTCAGGTAGTTTTGAATCAGAATTATATTTAACTAGCTTATGCTTGCGGCTTAGCTCGCACGGAATTTGGCTGCCACATAAAGTTTTGTGAAAGATCATTTTAAATAAATAATTTAATTATTTTTTTAAATATAAGTTACTTGTACATCCGAAATTACAGAAGCCTAACTTCAAAACTAACGGATTCTATACAACCTTTGAACCGCTACTATATTACAGGGAAACCCTTGGAGTGGAATTATCCAAATTTCTTTCTTAAACTATACAAAGAACCTATCTACAAATTTCAAGATGCTAAGTTCCTGATTTGCCTTTAATTATGTACCATAACGGGAGGGGGGCACATGCCCCCACATAAATCTGCCCTTGCTGTAGCCTATGATGTATAACCTGTATTACTCAATAAGTTTCATCCAAATCCGTCCAGTAGTTTTTGCGTGAAAGAGAGACAAACATACAAACTTTCACATTTATAATATTAGTAAGATTTAATATTACAATGATACACTTTTATTTTAGAACTACCACTTTTTTCAGATAGGAAAAAACATATGATCTTTTTAATTTAAAAAGTAATGGAGGTTATACAATCGTTAACATTGGAGGTCTATACACTGATAACTTATATATATATATATATATATATATATATATATATATATATATATAAAACTAAAAAATAAAATATAGTATATTTTTTTTTATTAATTTATATAATTTAAAACTGGTTCTGTGCTTCTTTCTGTTTGCAATTCTTTAAATACAGACATTCCAAAAATTCATGAAAACTCCAATTATATTATTTATCTAACTATTCGTTGAACGAGAAGACTTGTGAAATTTTCGAACTCGGTTATTTGAGGGCCGCCAGCCTACTGGAGGCAACTGACTGGAGTACTGGATAAAAGGGTGATGCCAATACCCCGTGTAAATACTACTTTCGGGAATCGTCCTGAGGTTTTTCATGATCCACAGTTGTACGGTCCTGAAACAATATTGTTGAAACTCATTGGGTATTTTACTTTATTTTATTAGTTCATCCAAAGAATATAAATAATATATTAAGAATATATTTTATAAAATAATGTTAATACGAGTCAATAATATTTATTTTTTATTTTCAGGTGAGTCCTTGATACGAACAAGTTGTATAAATACAAGATAATTAAGGTATGTTGTATTTTGTAGTAAATGGTCAATTCCTTGTATAGCTGTTTAATATTAATTAATGCATAAAACTTAATTAAGTGCTATATTAATTCTCCATAACAATTTTAGAACATTAAGTGCATTAAATTTTAAAATGTTTATGTTAATTTTATTTATTAAATAGTTTACACGTCCAGATTTATATTTACTTTTTAATGTAAGTAAGAAAAAATTTTTGATCTATCCTCTTTGTCTTCCCCACCGATTTACACTCGGGTCAAGGGACAGTTATAAATCGGTCTAGATCCAAGGACTATGGCCGTTCAGGGTCAGGGGACGCGTGAGGACTTATATTTCTTTTTATGAAGCATTCTGTGCTTAAAATCAAACCCTCAGATGTTATTGGGAACTATTCCAATAGATCCGGTTGGGTCTTCCTTCCTATTGATGCTTGAGGAATATCAAGACAGGGATTCGAACTCACAACCTTTGGGTTTGTATGCAGATTCATTTTTGCAAGCGCTTTAATGACGTTTGTAAGGGTCACAAATAGGTGTTTAGCATAGCAACCTGCAATAAGTCATGGGTTCAAAGCCTAGTTTATGACCTTAGGATAGTTTAAAGGGGGCTAAATTACTTAGTTATGCCGTCCTTCGGAAGGGTCGTAAAATTATGATCCTGAGCCTGTTTGATATCAGGTATTCGTTAATTGCCCTTTTCCTAATTTTACCTGGACTCCCACCATAGCATCATCTGATTAGCCATAGCAACATATGGTGTCGTTAAATAAATAAACAAAAACCATCTTTATGTATTTATAAGTACAAACTTTTGCATTTTTTAGAATAACTTATACATCGTATTTTGTAACCTTCAGGCCCAGATTTATACTTATTTTTATTTACTATGGGGCTCCACCAAACCATCGAATTCCTCTCATATCCAATCCTTGCAATCCAAAATCCTTCGCAAAATCCTAAACGCTCCTTATTTTGTCAGAAATAAAACCATCCATAATGACCTTAACGTTCCATATGTTACCGATTTAGCCCATTCCAGATACCTACCATTCCACAATAAACTTTAAACCCATCCAAACCCACTAGTTTCCATCCTTTCATCCAATTCCATCCCGGACAATCCTCCTAGGCGTCTGAAGAGAAGATGGCCTCGGGACCTTCTATTATAGAACTTTATTAGAGTGCTGCCGGTGGGTAGTGTCTCTACATGTCCTATCATGTATTATTTACTCTTATAGCAATTGTACTAGATGTATGTATTACAGTTGTACAACTCAATAAAATAATCAAATAAAAAAAAAAAAAAAAATTTTATTTAAAAAGGGATCTAGACCTAGAAGTTACTTTTCTATTCTATATTTCTATACACATCTTGTTCGATAGAGATAGAAGAAAACAATATATCGATTATCTATTTCCGTTCTCCCAGCACAGCGAAATATCTCCCCTTTGAAGAGGAGGAGGATCGGTAACATGGTTTAAGGCTCTGCTAGATCAGATAAAGCCGGACTTGGTCCTCGGGGGCTTCAAATTGGGACGAGCTCCTTCGTGCTGACTTAGGAGAAGTTGGGGAATGCTTTTAAACTTTGGACTGTTCTGTTTACTTCGGAGGACATAAAAGAACAAAAGCTCTTGCTAACTCCTTCCTATACTTTACCTCAATTTATCATTATTAGGAAAGCTAATACGGCTTCGTTTAAGTTACAGGGTTTTATAAAAATATACTCATTAATAATATGGATATTATAAATTAATTTATACTTTATCTAATCTGGAGAATTTGGTCTTGGGCCCATGTAATATGTTTGATAAAACCTCCGTCCGTGTCTGTAATACGAAGCCTCACTACGTTCGAGTGTTGCGGGCACTGTAGAGCTAGCCCCTTTTTTTATATTTATGTTCTATGAATAACTGAACTTAACAATAGAAGCAGTGAAGGGAGGGGCGACCTGTGGTCTAGTGGTTAACTATTAGGCCCAAAGATAGCGGGTTCGTAGCCCGGCAGGTGGCGCTAGGATTCTTCAAAAGGGGTAAAAAATCCTTAGTTACGCCGTCCTTCGGAAGGGACGTTAAACGGGGATCCCGAGCCTGTACGATATCTTCCCCCTCTAGCTTCCCATACTACTCTTGATAACCTTGATGGCCTCGAGACCTTCTAGAACTTTATTGGAGTGGTGCTGATGGGTAGTTTTCTCCACAAGTGTTTTTTTTTTCATGCCATTTTTTCATATTGGCAGGTTTACTATATTATTACAGTTGTAAATATCAAAAAAAGGTACTCGTTAAAAATCCCCATCTTAATTAAACCTGCATAAGCAAAATTTAGAGCTACCAATGTAGCATCGTCCGATTAGCCGTAGCTACAAAATGTGAAGTTAAATGAACAAACAAACAAACCCGCCCCAGAGGGTTCAGTACATGGTAGAGACTTTACTGATTCTTGGACAACTGTTTTGCAAGGAGGTGAATTGTCCCAGGATCAAGCTCAACCGCCAGATTTTCCCCCTATTTTAGGTACACACTTTATAGAGGCTGCGTGAGCCCCAGGAAGGACCTAGATCCCATAGAATTCACCTCCGGGTGTTAAATAATTAAATAAAACCCAACTAAGCAGTTGAAATATTATAAAATATAGAATATTTTTTTCACTTTGCACTCCATCTCATTATTCCATAGTAAATTCGCTCCATAATAATAAATTGTTCTAATAATAATAATAATAATAATGAATAATCTGTTTATATTTGTTATTCTAAAGGGATTCAGTCCCAGAATAAAGTTACGGCACTTATGTGTTAACGCAGCCGTAGTTATTTTTGCCTACTTGTTCGCATGCGCGAGCAGTTATATTTTATAACAGTTATATTTTTAACATATGATTATATTATACATTATATTTCTGACACAAACCTCCCCTAACCCCAATGAATAGATTTAAAAACGTTATGCAAAATAGCTGTTATAAAAGATAACTGTTACAAAATATAACTGCTCGCGCATGCGAACAAGTAGGCAAAAGTAACGGTGGCTGCGTTAACACACAAGTACCAAAGTTACTTTTCTATTCTATTCTAAATAACTGCTATTATAAATTAATAATTTTTATTCTGTTATAGTTAGCACCTGTATAAATTAATCTTACTAATATTATAAATGTGAATGTTTGTATGTTTATCTCTCTTTCACGCAAAAACTACTGAACGGATTTGGATGAAACTTTACAGTAATATAGGTTATACATCAGAATAACATATCGGCTATAACAAGCACGGATTTATGGAAGAGTGCAAGGGGGCATGTCCCCCCCCCCCCCGACAGTATTTTAGGTAGTGTGGAGAAACCATTATTGTACATAAATAAAGGCAAATCACATGATGATCTATGTGGGGGTACGATTATAGTACATAAGGAACTTAGCATCTTGAAATTTGTAGTTAGGTTCTGTGTATAGTTTAAGAAAGAAATTCGGATAATTCCACTCCAAGGGTTTCCCCTTTAATATAATAGGGGTTCAAAGGTTGTATAGAATCCGTCAGTTTTGAAGTTAGACATATGAAATTTCGGATGTTCGAGTAACTTATATTTAAATAAAATAATTAAATTATTTATTTAAAGTGATCTTTCACGAAACTTTACGTGGCAGACCAAATTCCACGCGAGCGAAGCCGCGGGCACAAGCTAGTTATAAAATATATCTACTTGTTTAAAATACAGCAATATTGGCAAAAATAATCTATTTTTCCTACAATTATTTGTATCATTTTTCCTTTTATATTTTGATCTATAACCTTTATGTTTTAGAGACACTACGATGAGTTGATAGTAACCGAAGGATTTTTTGTTATCTATTCGAGAAGGGCTTTTCTCAAGGGTTTTTTTTTTTTTTCAATCTTACCTACTAAAATACCTACTATTCACTTATATATTGGTGTTTCTCCTAACATCTGTTTCAGACAACCTCTGAAGGATTTTTTTTTCGGTTCTCTGACTAATTACTTAAGGAAAAAATCTTTTGAGGAACATAAAGCTTTTGCTCGTTTCTTGAATGAGTGAAGTAGAAGGATGATTTGAGCCTTACTCGTTTAATCCCCGCATTTATAATTTATAGTTAAAAATAAAACACATGATATGAAAAAATATCTACGTTGAATAACAGTTATTCTAAAGACCAAAATAAGGTGGTTGTATATTTTTTAGTCTCGAAATTTGGCGGTCGCTGTAGCAGAAAGGTGCACCACTTGGAGGCCGGCTACGTTACACCCCATTCAATCACAATCTTGCAAGAATGAACAACGAACACCTACCGAAATGTCAGGGTCTATCGTGCCCGGCTGATGACAACATAATCCGCTACTGGGAGACTCGACGTCGAATGGTTGATGGTCGACGTAAGGGCGTTGGATTAAGCAATAAATAAATATTTTTTAGTCCAAGCATAAATTAATGTCTAAGTCGTATTTAATGGAACTTTAGAATAAATGGGTCTTAATAGTTTAATCCCTATATAAAAAAATGAAGGTATACAACACTATATCCACAATAGTGGGATTTCGGTGGGATATGCCGGGGGGAGGGGGGAAGAAATGCTTCATTTATGGCAGAGCCAAACAGGAATGAAAACACATTATTAGCATGCATTAAAGATCCATCCTCAAACAATTATGTCTGATTTATGGAAGACCTACTTAAAATTATAAAATTGAATACAAATCATTTACAGCCAACATTTTGTGGATCCTTGAACTGGAGCGCACTTCAATTGTGTGAATTTATCTGGTGACAGAGGAATAAAGACAAAAATATTTTTGAGGTTATTATAAATCTTTTTATAAATTATATATATATATATATATATATATATATATATATATATATATATAAATTATTATATATAATAATAATTCCTCTTTCCCGCCATTCCTCTCTGTCCATGGCCCGCCTCGTCCAGTTGGTCACTCCAATTTTACACAGGTCCTCCTCCACGTCCTTAATCCAGCATTTACGTGGCCGTCCCCTCTTTCTTTTCTACCTTTCCTGGAAACGCTTCACGCATAACCTTTCGGGGCATTCTTTCATCCGGCATTCGCTCAATATGACCCAGCCAACCAATTCTTCTGGATTTAATAAACCTTAAAATATCTTCATGCTTTATCAGGTCATCCAACTCTTGGTTACTCCTAATACGCCATGTGCCCTGTTCATTTATTGGACCGAAAATACGTCTTAGGATTTTCCTTTCGAATACTCCAAGAGCTTGCTGGTCGGCTACTTTAAGCGTCCACGTCTCCGCACCCTAGCACACAACGGGCCTGATAAGGGTTTTATATTATTTGAGTTTTGATAGTAGGGAAGATTTAATCAATCTAGAGAGGCCGTAATACGCTTTGTTGCCACACATTATTCTTCTCCTAATATCATCACTCACCCTAACCATGTTGTTTATTTCAGTGCCAAGGTACGTGAATCTATCAACGGTTTCGAATGTATAGCCATCACACATAAGATCCTGCTTTCTTCTTCTTGCCTCAGAGCCTGATGCTACCATGTATTTGGTTTTAGATTGGTTTATCTCAAGACCCACGATTCTACTTTCCTGCACAATGTTTGCCAGAATTTCCTTTAATGCCTTCTCATTTCTCGCCAGAACCACAATGTCATCTGCGTACCCAAGTATTTGACATAAGCGAGATGCTAGACTTCCATCTGACACAATGTTTTGCAGAGCCTTATGTAGCACAAGATTAAACAGAACGGCAGAGAGAGAGTCTCCCTGCCTTACACCAGAAGCAAAATGGATTTTCCTGCTAACTCTATTACCAATGATTACACTAGCCTGTGTCCGGGACATTGTAATTTTTATCAAATTTATTAATTTAAACGGAACTTTGAATTCTTTTAGAGCATTAAACAGTTGATCCCTGTCCACACGATCAAAAGCTTGCTTAAAAACAATAAATAGCATGTGGACATCCGTATTAAGCTCATAACATTTTTCGAGTACTTGACGCAAGACAAAGATTTGATCAGTAGTACCCCTGTTAGCCCTGAAACCGCATTGGTAATCCGTGAGGATCTGTTCCGAATAATTTTTAAGTCTTGTAGTTAAAATATTTGCCAGGATTTTGTAGATAACATTTAACAGGGTTATGCCTCTATAGTTTTGACATATCGTCTTATACGATATGACCATGGCTACATGGAATGTTAGAACTATGTTACAGCCAGGTAAGATGCAGGAGATTGCAAATGAGATTTTAATATATAAATAGATACGGGTATTAAACGTAAAAGTCCCGTTAACTTCATTCACAACAACCTTCTATATCAAAATTCCCTGGTTCGCAGATCTATAGATTTGTGATTTTTCAAAGGGAGTGAAAAATTTTTGGTCGTTCGGAGGGGACGTAAAATGTGTGTATATATATCCTTTATCCTATATCCTGCATAAAATAATCCATGATACCTATGAAATAAAGTTCTTTTTATCTAACTCAACTTTTGATACACATCATGCCCTGCTATTTATCATTAGGGGGCAAAAACTGATGAAAAAGTGTATGGGTAGGAATAATAAAACATAAATTTGGTTTGGGGGGGCCCGATATTATCTGAACAAAAAAATATGAGCTCAGCTCTCTTGGAATACGTGCTTTATCGCCGTGATGCCACATCTTGAAAAAAATGAGAGTTGACTTGATGGCTATCTGCAAGACTGGCTCATTACGGCTGTCCTTCAACTTGGGGAGGAATAAAATCCCAATTAGTTGCCGGATATTTCATTATAACATGCTTTCTTATCTGCAAAAAAAAAATACAAAAACAGTTTTATAAAAATCAGGAGAAAACATTATTCAATCCATATAAAATCTAAATTTATTAAAATTATTTAGACGTTTCGACAATTTATGTCATTTTCAATCATTCTAATAAGTCTCCTGCATCAATTAACATCATATACAACTTAAAAAATCTCGTAATATGCATTTTTAATATCTATAAGGGGATAGATGATCCCGAAGAAAATAATATTTTTTTTAGATTAGTTTATTGATATTTACAACTATAGTAATATTTCAAGTAAACCTGCTAATATGAACAGATGACATGAAAAAAAAAAAAAACACTTTTGGAGAAACTACCCATCGGTAGCACTCCAATAAAGTTCTATAGTAGAAGGTCTCGAGGCCATCTTCTTTTCAGACCTGTCGGAGGAATAGTATGGGAAGCAAGTTGAGAGACTAGCGGATTCAAGTGTGTATGGAGCTTGTCATGGAAGGATAGGTATCTAGTTTGGGCCAATTCAGCAACATATGGGATGTTAAGATCATGATGGATGAGTTTGTTTGTGACATAATAAGGAGCATTGAGGATTTTACGAAGGATTATGGATTGTAAGGATTGGATACGAGATGAATTGGATTGGTTTAGTAGAGCTCCAAAGCTCAACTCCGTATGTCAAGATGGGTCTAATGATTGTCATGTAAATGAGTCTTTTGTAATTAATTGGGAGCTTAGAGCGTTTGTCCAGTAAATGTTGAAGTAGGCGAAAACGTCGCACAGTTTCTTGTCTTTTCAGTCTTGTATGATAAAAAATTTTAGATATTAAAAATGCATTTTTTGAAATTTTTTACCCATATCTTTTTTAAGCTGTATATAATGTTAATTGATGCAGGAGACTTATTAGAATGATTGAAAATTATATCAATTGTCGAAACTTGTTAATAATTTTAATAAATTAAGATTTTATACGGACTGGATAATGGTTTTTCCCGATTTTTATGAAAATTTATAGTCCAGTAATTTACATCGTTTAAAAAAAAAAAAATAGTTTTATTAAAAATAAGGTACCTGTTCCGCAGTTTGTCGCTTTAAGTTGAGTTAATAGGATGTATTAAAACAAAAAGACCGATTTTTAACCAGATATTTGTATTATTATTTCTTTTATATAAAATGCAACTATTACTCAAAGTGTAGTCCATTCTTATTTACCGCCATTAGCCATCTACTAGTTAATTGCTAGATCCCACCTTGATACCATTCCTTGGGATGTCTGTCAAAGAACTTATTAACTGCAAAATTATTAATTTTATTTCTAGAAGAAAATGGATCGATACTATTAATAATCCGATGTTGCGAAGTCTGAACTATATAATGGGAAGGTCACCTGTGGTCTAGTTGTGAGCGTAACAAACTACTAAGCCCAAGATCGCGGGTTCGTAGCCCGGCAGGTGGCCCTAGGATTTTTTTAAGGGAGTAAAAAATCCTTAGTTACGCCGTCCTTCGGAAGGGACGTTAAACGGGGGTCCCGAGCCTGTACGATGTCAGGTACTCGTTAAAAATCCCTATCCTAATTAAACCTGGATAGGCAAAATTTAGAGCTCCCACTGTAGCATCGTCCGATTAGCTTTAGCAGCATAAAGTGACGTTAAATGAACAAACAAACTATATAATGGATGAAAAAAAACAATCTCATATCAGAAGGTTTTTTTAGTAAATTTAGTAATAAACCTCTTAGCTGTTTGCTGAGGAGTAAGTTCGTGAGTTACCAGGCTACAGAACTTTTTCACCTTCCCAATGGAGCTTAGACTAACAGTACCTGTCGACACAGCACACTCCCTGGCAAGTTCGCGAGTACTTGTGGATGTTGTTGACTCGACAGCTTTCTTCAGAAGCTCATCAATATCATTAATGGTCGCCCGGAGCCCTTCTTTCTTTGCAACGTCGTATCTCCACTACTAAATTTTTCAATCCAATGCTACGCACTGCGCTGGTCAAGGACACCTTCTTCAATTAAAAATTTCACGAGTTGCTTCAGCGGTTGTGCAATTTTTTTTTCGGTAATGCCTTAAAATTAAAAGAATTTCGTAGCACACTGTCATGACAGTGTATACATCTTCTTGAAACAAATAACTAAAGTGAGGCTTTTTTTTTTAATAAGTCGAATGGGACTAAACAAGCTTAGAGAATGGTTTAAAGGGATTATTAAGTATTTGTAAATATTAAATAGAATTAAAATAATTACAATTTATTTTTATTAATTGTTCTTTTGATGTGATTATTTTTAAATATTCTTATTTAGAGGGAGAAAGATTTATCCTGGCCGGGATTCGAACCCGGGTTGTATAAAACTCTAGTGCAGTGCTCTAAACCACTGAGCTACCAGGGGTCGTATCCAAGCCAGGCAAATGCATTCTCTTCAATCCTATATCCCCGTGGTCTGACAATTTTGAGATGCAGACGACCCGGATTCGAATCTTGGTCAGGACAAATCTTTTCTCTTCAAAATAAAAATATTTAAAAATTATCACCATCAAAAGAACAATAAATAAAAATAAATTATAAATGTAAAATTGACGTAAGTCAACATCCGATGTATACATCGCAAAAATTGCGAGAACACGGGGATATAGGATCTTGTATAATTTATAGCGGCTCAGTGGTAGAGCACTGAGTTACCATGCCGGAAATCCTGGTTAAAATCCCACTGAAGGCAAACTTTTATTTAGTCTGTTTGCAGCCGGAGATGGATCATATAGGATCTAGGACCCTCCTGTGGCTCACCCAGCCTTTATAAAATATTATAAAAATAGGGTACCCAAAATAAGGGGGGTATCTGGCGGTTGAGCGTGACCTAGGACCAGTCACCTCGTTGCAGAACCGTTGTCCATGAAACAGTACAGTCTCCACCATGTACTGAACCCCAGACCCTTTCAGGGGTTATAGTAGTACAGGTTTTTTTTAGGGCTTTAGGGTTTTTTTTTTAGTCACTTCTTTGCAGAATCGTTGACCATGAAAAAGTACTGAACCCCAGACCCGCTCACGTTGGAACAGGTTTTTTTTATATGTATATATAAAAACTTTTATGTATAAACTTTAAATTTATAAATTTTAATTTCAGTTTTATTTATTAATATTTAAATATTTTGTTTTCACAATAAAGCATATCTTTATAGGGCGTTGTCCATTTATTTGACCCTCTCAGATCTCAGAGGCCTTTTTTTTTCTCTTATTTTTTTTACCGAAAAAAAAAACGTTTCGCAACACTCAGCACTTAGACCTCTTGACTTCTTTTCCGTTTTCCTCCTTCCTCAGGGGGGGAGGCGCTATAAAATCAATCTCTCTAAACTTGCTGATCTGAATTTTTTCTACCCTCCATATAGCTTGTTTTATGGTTTGAATAATATTTGTACATTTATTATTTTTGTGATATAAAAAACATGTTGGTAAACAAAACAATGAATGTGTTTAATTCAATTTTAACTTATAATTTCCTTTTTTTCTTTTTTTAAACTGGATTTATTGTAAATTTCATCTTCAAGAAAAAAAACCCTGCTTCCAGTCAATTATTTTATTCTTTATAAACAAAACGTTTCGACACTATGGTGTCATTCTCAATCATTTCCTTTTCTATAGGTATCCTTAAGAATTTTTTAAAAGTATTGACTTTCCAGGTATTTATACTTATAGTATGTTATCTTTGGACATTTATGTTAAATTATTATAGTATTGTAATTATTGTTATTTTATTTAAAGTTTAAAAAATGCAGAAAAGGGAATGATTGAGAATGACACCATAGTGTCGAAACGTTTTGTTTATAAAGAATAAAATAATTGACTGGACGCAGGGTTTTTTTCTCGAAGATTCAATTTTAACTTAAAAATGTAAATTTTACCAAAGCGACTTGTATGAAGAAAAATCCATAAAGCTAAGAATTTATTCTTTGCTTCAAAGAAGAATCACTTCTTTATTTCATTATTTAAACAGATCTGTTTATACTTAAAAAAGATAATCGGGTTCTACTTCAGAAAAAAACATTATTTTTTAAATATCTGTTATTTAGTATCGGTTACTTTTATTGATAACTGTTATAACCTAATAAAAATAAAACTGTAAAGAAAAATAAAATCATGATTTACTCAGTTATTAAAATGGATTTCTTAGAATCGGCGAAAATAGTTAAAAATCAAGAATATAGCATAAAATATGCTCAAGATAAGGGTATTATACATCAAAAAAGACTCTGTTCCAAGGGACATGAAATGAAGTAACCTCAGGAGCTCATACTCAAAGAATCGAATCTCTTTGGTCATCTCTCAAGAAAGGGAACAAGAGAGAATGCGGTACCCACAGAACGATGATGGATTCGTACCTGTGTGAATATATTTGGAGAAGGAAGTACAAAAACAGATATTTATTTGAGCAGATCATGAAGAATATTGTAATCTTAAAGGCGTAAAACCCTTAAATTAGCAATTATCGGGTCTGTTTCGGAAAACGCATGCATTCGGTAATTATGATTACTTATATGAAATAAAACTATATCTTTCTGAAATTTAACATATAATCTAATTACAAATGCGGTTATAACTTTATAACAGTTATAACATTAAATATGAAAAAAAAATGTTTCAGGCTACTTCAACACTTACTAGACAAACGCTCTAAGCTCCCGGTTTTATTAAATCGATTATACATAGTACTTTTGTTTCTTAAAATCGTGGTATTACCTACAAAACATAATTTTGAAAAATGTCAATATAGTATATGAAGATATGAAGAACACACTTCTTCACTTAATTATAAATTAAATATGAAAAAACAACTTTTCAAGCTACTTCAACACTTACTAGACAAACGCTCTAAGCTCCCAATTAACTACAAAAGACTCATATACATGACAATCATTAGACCCACTAAACTTACACAGTAAAGCTTTGGGGCTCCACTAAGCCATACATTTCCTCTCGTATTCAATCCTTACAACCTAAAATCCTTCATAAAATCCTCAATTCTCTTAACTTTGTTACGAACAAAGTAATCCGCAATGACCTTAATGTCCCGTTTTTTGCTGATCTGGCCCAAATCCGATATCAATCTTTTCATGATAAACTTTATTCCCTCTCAAGCCCAATAATTTCAAACTTAGCTACTCTTCTTAGCTCTAACATCTACTTCCTGATAATCCTTCAATCCTAATTGTGGATTTTTGTCCTCCAAATTGAAAATGTATATTTATAATTATCTAGGTTATTTGTTGTGTTTTAAATTATACATAAATACAAATAAATGTTCTGTTATTTCTATTAGGTTATAACAGTTATCAATAAAAGTTATAACTGTTATAAAGTTATAACCGCATTTGTAATTAGGTTATATGTTAAATTTCAGAAAGATATAGATTTATTTCATATAAGTAATCATAATTACCGAATGCATGCGTTTTCCAAACAGACCCGATAATTGCTAATTTAAGGGTTTTACGCCTTTAAGCTAATTTATGTATCATCCAGAGATACACCAAAAGAAAATCCACACCAAACAAGATATAGTGCATCTCACATCAACAGTCCGAACATACTAGCAGTAAACAGTAGTAGCAGGCCTCCTTGAGAAATATCGAGAATTATTCAGTAATCCGCTCTTCTCTTACAGAATCAATCTTTAGAGCATATTTCATATTTTTATTGTTTATTATTTATATAATTTAAAAAAAGGTTTCTTTATATTGACGACTGTATTAAACATATTAATACAATAAGTATATATTATGAATGATATATAATAAATATGTAAAAGGAAGTGGACGAACTACCTACTGCTTGTACTCAGACAAACGATTCTAAGTCACGAGCCCATCTTCTTTTCAGACGCCTCGAAGGATTATCAGGAAGTAGATGTAAGAAGGAAGAAGAGTAGCTAGGTTTGAAATTATTGGGCTTGAGAGGGAATAAAGTTTATCATGAAGGGAATGATATCGGGTTAAGGCCAAATCAGCAAAAAACGCGATATTAAGGTCATTGCGGATTATTTTGTTCGTAACAAGGTTAAGAGCATTGAGGATTTTCTGAAGGATTTTAGATTGTAAGGATTGAATACGAGAGGAAATGTATGGCTTAGTGGAGCCCCAAAGCTCTACTGTGTAAGTCCAGTGGGTCTAATGATTGTCATGTATATGAGTCTTTTGTAATTAATTCGGAGCTTAGAGCGTTTGTCTAGAAAGTGTTGAAGTAGCCTGAAACGTTTTTTTTTCATATTTAATTTATAATTAATTATTATTATTAAGGTGTAGGGCGCAGGTAGTTCTAACCCCTCCCCCTCCCGATCTAAGTAGGTCATAATTAAGAAAAGTGTGAAAACTTGGCGGTTGGCTATAAAAGCCAAGACAGTAATTTGCGCTATATTTCAGGAAAATGGGGTCCTCCAAGGAGGAAGACTCAACGCTCGTAGTGAAACCTTCAAAATTTAGAAATAATTATTTAAAAAAAAAAACAAGTAAATAAGCGAGAAAACTGGTATTTTAAAATTTATTTATTGATATTTACAACTGTATTACAATAATACAACAAGTAAATAGGCCGAAAGAGAATGACAAGTAGAGAAACTAACCACTGGTAGTACTCAAATCACAAGTTCAACTAAGAATGTCACGTGGCCATCTTCTTTTCAGACGCCTCGGAGGATTATCGGGAATTGAAGAGGAAGCTAGGTTTGAAACTAGAGGGTTTGAGTGGTAATGAAGTTTGTTATGAAAGGGTTTTGGAATGTGGGGATTGGATACGAGAGGAATTCGATGGCTTAATGGAGCCCCAAAGCTCTACTCCGTAAGTCAAAATAGGTCGTATGATGGTCATATAGATGAGTCTTTTGTAGTTAATTGGGAGCTTAGAGCGTTTGTCTAGAAAGTGTTGAAGTAGCCTGAAACGTTTTTTTAATATTTAATTTATAATTAAGTGAAGAAGTGTGTTCTTCATATCTTCATATACTATATTGACATTTTTCAAAATTATGTTTTGTAGATAACACCATGATTTTAAGAAACAAAAGTACAATGTATAATCGATTTAATAAAACCTCCGGCCGTGTCTACGATACGAACCCTCACTGTAGATCTGTATCCCCTTATTCATTTGTATGTGTTATAAACAACTAGTTAATCTAGTAGCAGCTAAAGATGTATCATATAGGATCTCGGACCCTCTTGGGGCTCACCCAGCCTCTATAAAATATTATACCCAAAATAAGGGGGAAAATCTGGTGGTTGAGCGTGACCTAGGACAAGTCACCTCATTGCAGAACCGTTGTCCATGAAACAGTGCAGTCTCTACCATGTACTGAACTCCAGACTCGTTCACGGGTTGTAGTGGTACAAGTCGATTACCCAAAAAATAATCTATTTGATAAAACCTATTAGTAGGTCCGTGCACCTAATTCGAACCCACTCTACCGTTGAGTATTGCGGGCAGTGTAGGCCTGGCCCCGTAATTTTCAAAAATCAAAAATTGTTATTTTTCTAACCGATGCATTACATTTTTTTCCTTTTAAATTAAGAAACAAAACAACTGTACCTTGTTTTGAGTAATGACCTAAAGCAGCAAGAAATAGTGGCTTTGTGATTTACCAATTTATAAATAATATCTGTAATTTAGCTGATTGACAAAATACCATACAGGAACTACATCCGTTGCAGGCACCCCGATATATAGCTCTTGTAAGTTTTTTTAATATCATAGAATAATTATTTATCGATCAATTAAAAAATTTAAACAATGAGTAATTATTATGAATAATTAAAACATATTATTGATCGTGTTTTTTTTTATTTACCAATTTATTTTTAATATCCCTCCTTTATTTTTAAGAATAATAATTTATTAATTATTAACTACTACATGATCTTACATTTTCAAATACATATCATATATTTGGAAGAAAATGGTTGGAGTGGAGATCAATAAATTTGTCTTAGATATGGAGAAATGTTTATTTATGCCAACGTTTCGACCTACATTCTTCAGGGCTAAATATGCAAAATACAGACAAGCGTGAATTACAAAATTCTTAAAAATTACTAAATATGGTAAATGTTAAAGATTAAATATATAAGCACAATAGTATTTATAACAAAGTTACAGGAAGGTACAAAAAGTAATAAAGTAATAAAGAATAAAATAATTAATAAGAAGTAATAAATCAAGAAAGTGTTAAAAATTAAAGAATGCGGTAATAAATATAGAAATTAGAATTACAATAGGTAAATATTAAAATTAAAATACACAAGTAGAAAGGTATCTGAGTGGTAGAACATAAAATGGGGGGGGGAGTCTGAGACATATATACAGAGCAAGATTTATCATTGTAGGGTATTAATAACAAGTGACAAGGAAGGTAATAATAAAAGATAATAAACAATACACTGAGTAATAAATCAAGTAATAAAAATTGAGGCATACTGTAATAAAAATAAAAATAATAATAAGAAATAATGATGATTTTTTAATAGCTTCTTGTCACTTTGATATTAATACTCTTGTTGCTTATACATTTTAACTCTAATATTTAGTCATTTTAAACAATTTTGTAATTTTCAATTGTCTGTATTTTGCATATTTAACCCTGAAGAAGACTTGCTATGTAGATAGAAACGTTGGATATTTTATAAACATCTTCCACCTATATGATCAAGGTCAAATATTATCATTCAAGATATATCAAATACGGCTTTACCAGAAATTTACAGACCATACCTAATTTTTATATAGAAATTGAAGGAAATCACGCGAGGTATTGCGCACAATATTAGAAGAATCCCACGAGGATTCGCAAGCAAATAATATCAAAGTTAGTTTTATCAACAAAAATATATATTTTTGATATTGTTTCGGTCGCCGGCAGGAGGACGGAAGCAAGGGGATTAGCGGCTTAAATCCGCCGGCGGGAGAAGTTAAAATAGGATTAGGACCGTTCTAGATCGTCTCCTTTTGTCGGAAAAGGATTAAGAAGATTCCAGAACTGTCTGGCCCCTCCGTGTTCTAGAATGTTCGGCCTTGCCAATTTAAATACTTCCCTCACCTCGAGTCAGTCAGTCTTAGTCTGAGAGTAGACCAGAGAAGACCAGTGAAGATCTGTGATAAGTGAGTGTCAGTGTGATAAACTAGTCAGTGTTGAACCGGCCCGTGTAATAAGTGTGTCGTGGACTGTAATAGTCTCGCGAGTTTAATAAACTGTTTCTGTTTGTTACTGTGTGTCAGTTTGTCATACTTGGAGAATCTTACGGTCGGTGGACTAGTGAACTGTAAGTGTTAATGGATTAGTTATAAATTGTAGTGTAGTTTTAGAATATTCATACAAACTATTGTAACTAGTTAAGCTATCTAGAATTAGTAATATCTTATATTATTGTGATAATTAAATAGGAGTTAGGCCTGGATAATAAATATTTAGAATATTGTTATTATAAATTTATATTAGTTCAATAATTTAATTGTTAATAGTTTAATTGTATCCTTTTTATCATTTTGTTAATAAATATTAGTATCTTTAATTGAGGAATTGTTTAATTCATTTTAATACCCAGTATCCCGTAACAATATTAATTTATTCATTGAAATTTACAACTGTACTACAACAAGTAAACGGCATGACAAAGACTGAAGAAAAAATCCCTGGATCCGTTGTTAGGCAACGCCGATAAAATATTACATTAATGAAATATGTATAGATGTATATATTTGCCTCTACCCCCCTGGTATCTTAAGAAGTATGTTTACAATAATGTTACGTCTTATATGCACCAAAACGTAAATGATTGTTCGGGTCGGGATGCTCAACGGACCGAGGCATATTTCGGAGTGGAATAACGACCCTCCTGCGAGGAGCATGCCCACGCACATAAGTTCCTTCACACGAACATAAGTTCCACCCTCACGCACTACTTAAAGTAGCCCTTTGAGCCGAGGCGAAGGGCGCGACCCTACACGTGGAGTCATCCGCCCGACCTTTTCACCCCATGACCCGGAATACAAAACTGGAGCGAATAATCAGGCGATTGGAGGCTGTTGTTGCCTCTATCTATCTAGGGCGATTAAATTTAGCAGTGGCGTAGTTTTGGTCAAAAAACCCTTATAGTAAATATTTCTGTTTTTTTATTTAACGTCACTTTATGCTGCTATGGCTAATCGGACGATGCTGCATTAGGAGCTCTAAATTTTGCCTATCCAGGTTTAATTAGGATAGGGATTTTTAAGGTATACTTAACATCGTAAAGGCTCGGGACATCCCATTTTACGCCCCATCTGAAGGACGGCATTACCTACTTACTGCCGTTAAAATATCCAAGGCCTTAGCTATTGCGTTAGCTTCATTGCCGCTATGGCAGTTTATTTTTTGAATTCAGGAGTGAATATGAGACATTTTAACGTGTCCTTCCTTATCGTTGAATTTATTTTTTTAGGATTTAGTTAACACTATTGTTTGACGAACACCTAGTCATGACTTTTTTTTTATCTAAAGACTTAATCCTTATCACTAATTGGATACCATTTGGAAGCTAAGCTTTGTGTTGTCGGAGGTGATTGATTGAGATGAAACGACGGATGGTTATATTGTTACCTTGAACAAGATAACACGACGTTTCTCGTCCAGTATGATTATTTGTATGTCCTGTAAAATTATTTGTGTAATACAGATTATATATATATATATATATATATATATATATATATATATATATATATATATATCTATATCTTTGGAACTCACTCCCACCCGATATCCGTCATGCGTCTTCTTTAACCTCATTTAAATCTAAACTTTTCCAACATCTTCTAAATTCCTAATCAGGTGCTTTATAACCAATAAATAATTGATAAATATTTTCAACTTTATTGATTGATGAACTACTGTAAATATTCCTCACTCATAATGAAATCATTTTTTTATTATTTATTTCTGTTACCAGATGCTATCATGTACTTACTGTTTTTTTTTTTCATAAGCCTAGTTCTTTTTATTGTAAATTTGTCTGTTTTTTTATTTTAATTATGCATCCCTTTTTCTGATTATCTACCAAAACATACCTGTTTAGTTATTTACTTTCAGAATATTTTGTAAATAAGTTTTTACTCAGTTGTAGGCCTTTGGCCATATAAATATTTTCTTAATTATGTTCATCTCTGTTATTCTAAAGGGACCTGGTCCCAGAATAAAATTATTTTTCTATTTCTATTTCTATAAACACATAAACTAAAAAAAAAGAAAAGGTTCATAAAATAATCCTCCTTATATAGGATCTGGGAGTTGTTTCCACTCTCAGTAGGATTAAGCTCTACCATTGCCAAGGCTGGTACTTAACTTTTATATATACACACATATATATATATATATATATATATATATATATATATATATATATATATATATAGACTCTTTTTTAACTTACTTCTGGCGAAGTTTCGAGGCTACATTTTTCTCATTATCATGCCTTAAGAGTGAAATAATGATCTTTTAGTGATTTTGTATTTAATGACACACTAGTATAAATATAAAATTGACACTTTTACGATGTTAATACATCTATATATATGCTAATTACAATTTTATGACAGTTTTCATCTATTTGTAATAATTGTTCAAGATTCCAAGACTACATCGATCACAACTCTTGAACAATATTTGCATTATACATGAAAGTATTGAACAGCTATTTCGGTTAATTGGTGTGGTAATATTATTTTCCTGCAACCACTGAGTAATGGTCATTACTCAACTAATACTGGTGTGGGAAGTCCCCACTAGTTCCCCCCCAATTTCCCTCACTAGTGAAAGCCATCTAGATCTAATTTGATAATCAGCAGTTTGTTATTTTAAATGTTAAATGGCGGTACTATATTATTATTTATATTATATTCCTAAAATATTTTTATATTTATTTATTGATATTTACAACTGTATTACAATAATACAACAAGTAAATAGGATACGTGATACATAATGGCATGATAATGAAAAGTAGAGAAACTACCCACTGGTAGTACTCAAATCAAAGTTCAACTAAGAAGGTCACGTGGCCATCTTCTTTTCAGACGCCTCTGAGGATTATCGGGAATCGAAGAGGAAGCTAGGTTTGAAACTAGAGAGTTTGAGTGGGAATGAAGTCCTAAAATATTAAAATAAATAGTTTTAGAACTATTTTATATTTATGTGGAGAAGAAATTAGTTGACTGGAAGATCTAATAAGGATGGAGATAGTTGGGGGGGGTGCTGGCAAATTAAACGCCAAATAAGTGAATACTTATTTATTAAGTGTGCCGACGTTTCGACCTACTTTGTAGGTCATCTTCAGGGCAAATAGAAGGAGCGACTGCTCGGGAACCGTGTAACTGACAAATAAAAATGTTTTTAAAATAATCGGCGTCGGTTGACTATTAGATTGTCAGTAGACTAGCAGTCTATTATCACTCGCCGATAAAACTAGTCCTGAAGGAGACCTGCAACGAGGGCCGAAACGTCGGCTTAGCAATAAAAAGTCCTTCCGAAATAAGACAATTTTCTTGACCTCAACCCGGACTATTTTCTTCCTCACACATACAAGCTCAAGTTATTGTACTCCACAATATATACATTTATATGAACTGAATTTTCTAACACTGTAATGAATGACCTTACGGAATACTTTTTAATTTAAAAATGTTTTATTGCCTGATTATCCTAGCTCTATAATAATTATTTTGGCAAAACAAAGTAGTTAATTATTATTTTTTGTAATTATTGGTCAATTTTTTGAGTTTTTAAATATTTTTATTTTTAAATAGAAAAGATAGGCCCTCGGCCGGGATTCGAACCCGGAACCTTTGTCTTTCTGTGACAGCCTCTACCATTTGAGCCACCAAGGCCGCCTGCCGGCAGAGGACAAATATTTTCTCTAATTAAACTCTTTTTAAAAATAAAAATATTTAAAACCTCAAAAAAATTGACCAATAATTATAAAAAGTAATATGACGTAAGTCAATAAGATCCTAAAATTAAATTAATGTTCAAAGAGCTTCGTTCTAGTGTATTCATCACAAAAATTGCGAGAGCACGAGGACATGGGATCGGATAAGAGAAAAGATTTGTCCTCTGCCGGCAGGCGGCCTTGGTGGCTCCAATGGTAGGGCGCTGTCACGGAAAGACAAAGGTTCCGGGTTCGAATCCCGGCCGAGGGCCTATCTTTTCTATTTAAAAATAAAAATAGTTAATTATTAATATGGCTAACCAAACTATAAATTCTTAATTAAATAATAATTCTCTTATAACTATTTCCTGAAAGGAGATGGTGTAGGTTTAGTAAAATTGTGGTGTATTTAAGCAGGAGATAGCTCCGGGTCGTCCTTCATCATCGTTCCCGCCAATTTTCCAGTCTATTTCTCTCGCCTCTCATATCTCCTCATATTCTTCCTAGCCTCTGTGTGCAGGAGCAGTCTCTAGTGCAAATATTTAGAGAGCGTGTGTATGCTTTAGCGTCGGTATGCTTTTCAAAATGGCTAATAAGATTATTCAAATAATAAAACTATAGGATATAAATTTATGAGCTGAAATAAACAGTGTTGTTTAAGGATTTTTTTTTTATAATAAACCTTCGTAATAAAAATCATTACTCCTCAAATTTTGAAGTTTTACATTTCAAGATACGTAAATCCCTTTAGCAATCCATTATTTCTTTCCAAATAGCGGCTAATTAAAGATTCCTTCCTTACTCCAATAATTCAGCTATTTTTTAAGAAAAATACAAAGTAGTCTATAAACATACAAAAGCAATGGACAAGTATACTTATAAGGTAAGTGATAAAAATATATCTATATGTATATATGTACAATATGACATGAAAAACACTTGTGGAAAAACTACGCATCGGTAGTACTCCAATAAAGTTCTTTAGTAGATGGTCTCGAGGGAATCTTCTTTTCAGACGCCTCGGAGGGTTATCAGGAATAGTATGGGAAGCAAGTTGAGAGACTAGCGGATTCAAGTGTGTATAGAGCTTGTCATGGAAGGATAGGTATCTAGTTTGGGCCAAATCAGCAACATATGGGATATTAAGATCATGATGGATGAGTTTGTTTGTGACATAATAAGGAGCATTGAGGATTTTACGAAGGATTTTGGATTGCAAGGATTGGATACGAGATGAATTGGATGGTTTAGTAGAGCCCCAAAGCTCAACTCCGTTTGTCCAAATAGGTCTGATAACTGTCATGTAAATGAGTCTTTTGTAATTTTTTTTTTTTAATTCTTAGATATATAACTAGAGCACTGCGTTACCATGCCGAAAATCCTGGTTCAAATCAGATCCTATATGAGAATGATCATATAGGATCTATGACCCTACTGGGGTTCACCCAGCCTCTATTATATATTATAAAAATAGGGTACCCAAATAAGGGGATAAATCTGGCGGTTGAGCGTGACCTAGGACAAGTCACCTCCTTGCAGAACCGTTGTCCTTGAAACAGTACAGTCTATACCATGTACTGAATGCTATACCCGTTCACGGTTTGTAGTGGTACAAGTTAAATATATATATATATATATATATATATCTGCTCTATCACTAAAAATGATTATAAGCAGTTTTTGAGGTTGCTAAACAAAAACCAAAAAAAAAGAAAGAAAGCCTGTACAACTGCAACCCACGGTCTTAGTTTAGTACATGGAGGTTACTGTACTGTTTTTGTAACAACGGTTGTGTAGGGTGGTGATTTGTCTATCACGCTAACAGACAGTTTTTCCTCCATTTTAACTTTAAAGAGGCTGGGTGAGCTTCTGGAAGTTTTGCAGTTCCTGTTGGGTTCATCCGTCGCTGAGTGAGCCTTTTCTAGGTCAAAATGCCGTTCAATTGTTATCACAGTTGATCAATTTGATAGCAAGAAATAGACTAAAAAAGAAATAAGAGAAAGAAAATGGTCAGGGTGGAGTTCAGAAAGTCAGCTTCAGTCAACTGTCCACCCTTGAACTCATTAATGGCCCTGAAGAAGCACTCCAATGTGGGTCAAACGCTCGCTTTCAAATATGTTTACTTTTTTTATTATAACTAAACGTGTTATAATTTTTAATAAACAGAGAGAGAGAAATGCTTTATTTTCAGCAATGCTTTCCAACTACATTGGATTGCCGTAATACACAGCATACTGATCAATCCATATCGGACATAATGTACATTACAATTTATTTGTTTTAAATGCATACTTAAAAGTACAGTATGTCCGATGTGGATTGATCAGTATTTTTTTTCTTCCTTCCTCCTTCCTTCTTCCCTTTTTTTTGTTGTCTTTATTTACAAGAAAATAAAAAAGCTTTTCTTACTAAAGAAAAAATTTTCTAACCTCCACCCGGACCATTTTCATACTCTAAAGAGTTATGAACCGAATATTAATCTATACCTTACCACGTATGCTGATTATACATGTGTATTATCAGTCAACACCAATCCAGTTATTGCACTCCAAAGCCTCCAATCCCATATCACTTATCTTGAAGAATGGTGTCAAAACTGGAGGATTAAAATAAATTCTCAAAAATCGCATCAAATCACTTTTACCTTACGTCGTAAACCAATGACTTCCTGCCCTTCAGTATCCTCTAATAATATCCCTCTGGTGCCTGTAGAACAGATCCGATATCTTAGGGTTGCAACTTGACAAACGATTAACCTGGAATTCTCATAAAAGACTGAAAAGACAAGAAACCGCACGACGTTTCAGGCTACTTCAACACTTACTAGACAAACGCTCTAAGCTCCCAATTAACTACAAAAGACACATCTACATGACCATCATACGACCTATTTGGACTTACGGAGTAGAGCTTTGGGGCTCCACTAAGCCATCGAATTCCTCTCGTATCCAATCCCTGCAATCCAAAATCCTTCGTAAAATCCTCAATGCTCCTTATTTTGTTAAGAATAAAGTCATCCATAACGACCTTAATGTCCCTTTTGTTGCTGATTTGGTCCGAACCCGGTATCTATCCTTTCATAGCAAACTTCATTCCCACTCAAACCCTCTAGTTTCAAACCTACTTCCTCTTCAATTCCCGATAATCCTCCGAGGCGTCTGAAAAGAAGATGGCCACGTGACCTTCTTAGTTGAACTTTGATTTGAGTACTACCAGTGGGTAGTTTCTCTACTTGTCATTATGTAACATGCATTCTATTTACTTGTTGTATAATTGTAATACAGTTGTAAATATCAATAAATAAATTTAAAATAAAAATAAAATTTAAGATCTGAGAGGACTTGGACTTTTCCATGAATGGTCCATTGTAAACATTAGTGGATTGTACTAATGTCCTTAGTGTGGTTGGGTGGTTAACATGGTTTTTATCCACATCCTCTGACCAATCTTCGTGTCATAAATAACAATATAACCACCACTTGACTTGTGGGAGTTGGGCGCCTTCTGGACTTCGGCCTGCCCCCTCGGGTCTGGGCGCGCCTCTCGCTTCGTTCTTTCTCGGGCCCAGATAGGTGGGTTACCATAACTTAATAACCAAAGGGCGACCTAGATATTTTACGCCCCTAAACTCAAGAAAACAAACAAAC
Source organism: Arma custos (assembly GCA_037127475.1). Taxonomy (NCBI): domain Eukaryota; kingdom Metazoa; phylum Arthropoda; class Insecta; order Hemiptera; family Pentatomidae; genus Arma; species Arma custos. Next base: position 40,274 of record JBBAGI010000134.1, on the reverse strand, counting down.
AATTTATAAAATTTAATTAAACCATAAAATTCAATTCAATTTGAACTCCATAGCCTTTTTTTATATCCTTGCAAATAGGATGTTTTGAACATTAAAAAAAAAGTTTCCATATTATCCACTTCAGATGAACCTTTTAATAAAATTGTAAAATTGTTTTATATAAAGTTTAATTAAGTTTTAAATGTATTATATAAAAATATAAAATATTAATATAAAAAATATCAGTTTTAATAAAGTATAATAAAATTGAATAACAATCCTTTATTAAGTCTCTGTCTACCGCTGAATACTACCTGAATATGAAGGTTCTATAGGTATAATGGCAAAATGTAAAAAAAATGCAATTAATACTCATGTATGTAATTTCGTAAAATGGGTAGTATATATATATATGTATATATATATATATATATATATATATATATATATATATATATATATATATATATATATATAAACACCATAATGCTTTACTACCGCTTAATTACATTACCAAACATTCTGAAGCAGATTCATCCATTATGCCAATGGAAGGAGATATATCTGCAAGTTGGGTTCGGCGGAGCGTGGTACTGACCACGACTTCTACATCAGCATTTTTTTTCTTCCTTTTCCTTCGTGGACGAGTTATGGCCTCCCCGATCCAGGATGACCCAGAGGCCGCTTAATGAAGCGACAGCAGCCTTCGGTAGCGGCCCGGTTTAGCGGAGATGAGCCGGGAGATACGAGCTATCTCCTGGGGCTGAATACAGATGGGCTCTCCACAACAATGCCTTTCACCGCTCCATTATCGATAGTTCCATCCTTCACCGCGCTCTTCTCGAGTTTTATAGCGCTTATAAAAGCTCCCCTGCTATGTTGGAAAAGCCGTTCTATAATGAAGATTTTTTTTTAATAGGAAAAAATATAAGTAAAGATGAATGTTGTAGAAATAGCGCCGAATTAACAACTGTTTCCGGCCAAACTTGAAGTAGAAAACTTGTACTTCTTAAGTTTTCGATTATTCGAACTGGATTCATGTTATCAATAAAATAGAGCCAAAAACTCAAAAAGAAACACTATTATTTATTATAATGCAATTGGGAAAAACCACAATGCAAAGCCTTATGTTACAAATTTCTCCAGTAATACAACCATTTACCGGTCGACGCGTCGCAATTTTTCGCCCTTTCAGGCGTTATCAAGACAAAAAAACAAAAAAAGGGTATGCGAATCATATCTCGAAGAAAAAGGTGCAATACATCCCAACGATCAACAGCCCAAACATGAGACAGCATCCCACCACCAAGACGTTCAACATACAACTGAACCTTTTTCTCCGAGATGTGATTCACATACCCTATTTTTGTTTTTGTGTCTTGATGATGCCTAAATGGGCGGAACGTTTACCGGTAAGTGGGTGTATTACTGGAGAAATTTGAAACACAAGTCTTGGGATTGTGGTTTTTCCCAATTGCATTATAATAAATAACAGTGTTTCTTTTTGAGTTGACAAAAAATTAGCAGTCGAAGCACTATGCAGAAGAGATTCTAATCTTCTTGTTGCAGACGCGACGTATTAATTTATGATTGGCACGCTTGTTGCACAAAAAATTAAAATAAGTATTGAATTGATAAATGCTCTGAAATCTAGAATAATGCAAAGACGAACAAACATATCTCAAGTTTTGCAATATTTACACAACGCTTCACAAAACGAAATCGAAATGGATACAAACTTATTCCCTAAGCTTAAAAAAGGTTCTATTACAAAAATATTGATTCCTGTTATAAAACGCCTAGGAGTTAAAAGTAATGAGACAGACAGTGAAGATTTTGATCTTGAGGATGAAGATACACCAGTTACATCTCTCTCCGCTATTAATACTGCAACTGTATCATTAAAAAAGAAATTAGAGAATGTGATTAACAAAGCAATGACGAATGTTCCAAACCCAAAGAAACAAAACAAAAGAATAGAAATAGAGCATAAACTTAAAAAATAATTACAATTTTTTGAAGAGCATGGAATAAGGGGGGGTGCATCTAAAGCTTGCTTATGATTACTTGTTAACAATACCACCAACAAGTTTGGAGTCAGAACGAGCCTTTTCGGCTGCTCAAGATATAACCACAAAAATAAGATCGAGGTTAGACGACGGTACGTTGGATCATATATGTTTTTTTGGTACTAGTATGTTTAAGGGCCTGCTGACATCAGCGCGCTCAGGTGTCACTTTTCTTAACCATCTCCTACTGTTATAGTATCCTTTCTATTGTTTTGTTATTGTTTATGTCAAGTTGAACGTGAATGTGTTTTTGATTATTTTCTTCAAATATGACTTGGAATTTGAAGAAGATTTTTCGCACGGTGAACGATGAAAAATCAGCTGTTAGGTTTCTACAGGAGCGGAATGTCATTCCGCAGAAAATGCGTTGTGGAAATGGACATGATATGAAACTGCAAGTGGGGAATAAGATTAGATGGAGATGCCAGAAAAAAGGATGCAACAAGACCCTGGGTATTCGATTAAATACGTGGTTGAGGAATAGTACATTACTTTTGGAGACTATTGTTCATTTTATATAACCAAGTTAGAGGGAAGAGACCCTTTTGATGCAATTTTGAAGATATTGTTCTTTTTAATGAGCATTGTTTGGAATAAATCTTTCATTGTTTATCATAACATCATATTTTAAATATTTCTATTTTAAACATTAAATAACAATTTGTAACTAAAATATGATAATTTTTTAAAATAAAAACATTTAAAAATTAAAAAAATTATCATATTTCAGTTACAAATTGTTATTTAATGAATATTGCTTGTAATAAATGTTTTATTATTTCTAGTTTAATTTTGTCTACATGTTTCTCATTTATTTCATTTCCTATAAATCTGTTGTATCATAATGAAAGGCAATGCCTATTTAAAATTCATGCATAACCTGACAAGGTCCAAATAGTTGAGGTAAGTGACACCTGAGCGCGCTGATGTCAGCAGGCCCTTAAACATACTAGTACCGTTTTTTAAAATCATGTTTCAATTAGCATCAAAAATAATAATCACTCGTACGAATTAATGCAATATATATTAACAAAGTTGTATTTAATTTTGTTAAATTATTCTTAAAAATAAATATTTTGTTGTTCAGTTGTGTTAGACATATATTTGTACTACCCCTAAATAATAACATAACCAATGGTAAATAAATTTTGATTTTGTTTACATTTTTTAAAATAATACCGGTATTTTACCGGTATTAACGGTTCTAGAAGCGAAAATACCGAAATACCGGTGTCGAAAATTTTTAACGGTATTGCATTCCCTACCACTACATCCCACGAAGGGACTACTTCGGTTCAGTACTTGATAGAGACTTACTAAGAATGTTTCTTAGATTTGCAGAGAGGTTATTTGTCCTAAACCACGCTTAACTGCTAGGTTTTCCTTCTTAATTTTAGAGGCTGGGTGAACCCCTCGATATTAAATAAATTGTCTGCTACAGTAGGATTTAAACCCCTTACTCACTCCAGCTCTGTAGCACTGAGATATCCCGCTCCGCCTAAAAATATTAAAATGAAATAAATCACTGCCGTCTGTGGTGAAGAGCTGTTTTTATCTAAACGACTCGCTTGCATACGTTCTGTTGATAATAAATTTAAAACAAAACAAAATCTGTTTTGTTTTTTTAGCAGCATTAGAATTCAGGATTAAACAGCGAGTCTCCTAGCAACCTAGATTTCTCTCCTAAAATTATTTTAGAATTTATTGAGACCATTACCTTTACCTTCTAAGCAATGAATTACCTCTGGGTTTTTTTTTCCTCGGTTCCTTTTATTTGTCTCCTTTATTTATAATTCCGTTATATTAATATTCCTGGAATGGAACGGCTTATTTAAAATCTCGGGGGATCGGAGAATTGTATGATTCATGATGATAATAAAAGATAAATATAAAAACTTTTCTTGCTCAAACATTTAAAGTGTTTTTTCTTCTTCTTTCTTCCTCATCCCTCCCTGCCTTGCCGCAGAAACCATCTACAAAATATAAAACAAAAAATGTATAAAGTAAAATATTTTATTTTTTTTATTGTTTTAATTTTTAAAATATTTTCATATTTCCCATATTACATAAAACAGTTAAGGTGATTTTTCTTCTTCAATCTACCTCAGCTCCTCCTGTCTTGATACAGTTAACCATCTAAAAAAAAAAGAAAATATATGGTAACATCAGATGATATGGAATTAGGGTACTAGTTTATTTAAGGGCCTGCTGGCATCAGCGCGCTCAGGTGTCACTTTTCTTAACCATCTCCTACTGTTATAGTAACCTTTCTTTTTTTTGTTATTGTTTATGTCAAGTTCAACGTGAATCTGTTTTTGAGTATTTCCTTTAAATATGACTTGGAATTTGAAGAAGATTTTTCGCAAGGTGTACGATGAAGAAACAGCTGTTAGGTTTCTTCAGGAGCAGAATGTCATTCCCCAGAAAATGCGTTGTGTTAATGGACATTATATGAAACTGCAAGTGGGGAATAAAATTAGATGGAGATGATTTTTGATGCAATTGATGCAATTTTTGAAGCTATTGCTCTTTTTAATGAGCATTGTTTGTAATAAATTTTTCATTGTTTATCAGAACATAATATTTTAGATATTTATATTTTATTCATTAAATAATAATTTTTAACTAAAATATGATCATTTTTTTCATTTTTAAATGTTTTTATTTTAAAGATAAAAGATTTGCCCGGGCAAATCGTTTCTCTTTAAAATAAAAACATTTAAAAATGAAAAAAAATGATCATATTTTAGTTAAAAATTATTATTTAATGAATACCCCTGGTAATAAATGTTTTATTATTTATAGTTTAATTTTGTCTACATGTTCCTCATTTATTTCATTTCCTATAATCTGTTGTATCATAATGAAAGGCAATGCCTATTTCATTATGATACAACAGATTAAATTGATACATAACCTGACAAGGTCCAAGTAGTTGAGGTAAGTGACACCTGAGCGCGCTGATGTCAGCAGCCCCTTAAACATACTAGTACCGGCATTAGTTATAATAACCTTTGTTACAATAAAAAAAATACGAATCCGTATTAGATGTATTCCTTATACGGTTTTTTTTTTTAGATAACATAGCCTCATACAAGACTGAAAAGACAAGAAATTGCTCTACGTTTTCGCCTACTTCAAAATTTACTGGACAAACGCTCTAAGCTCCCAATTAATTACAAAAGCCTCATTTACATGACAGTTATCAGACCTATTTGGACATACGGAGTTGAGCTTTGGGGCTCTACTAAACCATCCAATTCATCTCGTATCTAATCCTTACAATCCAAAATCCTTCGTAAAATCCTCAATGCTCCTTATTATGTCACAAACAAACTCATACATCATGATCTTAATATCCCTTATGTTGCTGATTTTGCCCAAACTAGATACCTATCCTTCCATGAAAAGCTTCATACACACTTGAATCCGCTAGTCTCTCAACTTGCTTCCTATACTATTCCTGATAATCTTCCGAAGCGTTTGAAAAGAAGATGGCCTCGAGACCTTCTACTATAGAACTTTATTGGAGTGCTACCGAAGTGGGAAGTTTCTCCACAAGTGTTTTTTTTTTTCATGCCCTTTGTTCATATTAGCAGATTTACTTGATGTAATATAATTACAGTTGTAAATATCAATAAATTATTCTAAAAAAAAAAGAAATTATTATGTAGATGATGCTTGAAATAATCACCTTGTAAATCCATTATTGTATAAACAGTACAGTCTTTACAATGTACTGAACCTTTGACTTATGGGTTGTAGTAGTACAAGTTTTTTTAAAAATATTTATGAACTGTTTTTAATGATTTTTTTTTAAATAAAACCTTAGTCTCTCTCATGTTTTGTCTTAAACTATCCTTGATTTTAACAGAATTAAAAAAGTAATAATTTTAATCTTCAACATCAGAAGGATTCAGTAATGAAATTGAAACTTGGAAATAATTTGTTTGATTCCATTTTCTGAATTGACCCCTTTCATTGTCGAGTTTCCCCTCTATCCCTTGTAAATTAATTAAGTCCAGGATTAAAAGGATTATTGTTTGCTCCAAAGTGTCAATGGAAAGCTAACATTTCCCCAGAGGACTGAAAGGACTAAATATAGAAGAAGTGGAGGACCCTAAGGATAACATTTAGGATGGTCAAAGGATGGTATTTAGCTCTGGGACCATAAAGGTCGTCTCTTGTCTTTTTATTCCATTCCGTCTTTTCCTGGATTAATCTTTATTCATGGAGGAATTCAATCTTTTATCATTCCTTTTTTTTCTTTTTCATTTGACTTTACCGTATAACGCTTGGGTAAATCTGTTTTGCATGTAAGTCGGGTTTTTTTCTTGACTTTTTTTTTAGATAATGCGGGAGAAAAAATATATCACCCCTATTTTTTTTTTATATATGCGTTGCATATCAGGCAATCGGATTTTCATCCGAATTAGAATATACAACTTTATAAAAATTTAATATAAAATTTTATTTTCACAAATAGTCACTTTAATAATTTTTATGATCATGTTTAATTATGTTGTCATTTTCTAAATATATTCAATTTAAACAGTTCTTAAATCACAACTAAATAAGGTTGCTGAAGGATCCCAGCCCTGTTAGCAGATGAACTGTTTAACCTGTTAACAGTAACACCTACCCTACGGATATACAGGCCTTCTTGTGACTCACCCAGCCTCTACACATTAAGCACCCTTAATTGGGCAAAAAAGAAGTCTTCTTCCTTTACAGCCGTTACCCTAGAGAAATTTCAGTTTCTACCACGTACTGAACCCAAGGACCTTCATAGGTTGTAGTAGTACTTTTTTTCTAGCATTTTTTATATTTCTATTATTAACATTTTACGTCAATTTATTTTACAATAGCTAATCGGACGATGCTACCAATGGGAGTTCAAATTTTTGTCTATCCGGGTATAATTAGAACACAAATATTTAACACATTAATTAAACAAACATATTTAACGACTAGACCGACTTTTATTTAGTCTGTTTGCAGCCGGAGATGGATCATATATGATCTAGGACCCCACCGAGCCTCTATAAAATTAAGGGGGAAAATCTGGCGGTTGAGTGTGACCTAGGACAAGTCACCTCCTTGCAGAACCACTGTTCATGAAACAGTACAGTCTCTACCACTTACTGAACCCCAGACCTGTTCATGGATTTAGTGATACGGGCTAGGTTATCTGACATCATACAGGCTCAGAACCTCCGTTTTACTTCTCTTCTGCAGGACGGTATACCTGAGGATGCTTTACTCCCTCTTAAAAAATACCAAATTCCACCTGCCAGTCTTGCGATCTTGGGCATAGTAGGTTTTTATGCTAACCACTTTTGTTTATGTTTCTATAATATTTTATTCAGCCCGGGAGAAGACATGCAATATTGGTATCCATTAAATCTTCGTGTGGCTATTACTTAATTAATTAATTATAGTAACCGGGCTGATAAAATTGGTCAACACCTTATTTTCGAATACCTCAGGACGTTTATCTTTCAGAGTTAGCGACTAAATTTCGCATTCACATTGAAGAGTTGGAAAAATGACAGTTTTATAAATTATGAATGATTTTTAGATTTCGGGGCAAAATACGAGAGCTTAGTAATGTCGAGACAGAATTATAACAGGCATTTTCACGCCTTTAATTAATTTCATTATTAATATTAATAATAAAATGAAATTGTTAATACTTATTTTTAAATACTCGCTTATAGGTTCTATCTTCAGGTGGCCCTAGGATTTTTTAAAGGGAATAAAAAATCCTTTGTTGTTCCGTACTTCGGAAGGGACGTTAAACGGGGGTCTCGAGCCTGTACTATGCCAGGTACTCGTTAAAAATCCCTATCCTAATTAAACCTGGATAGGCAAAATTTAGTGCTCCCAATGTAGCATCGTCCGATTAGCCACAGCAGTATAAAATGACGTTAAACTAAACCAATTTCTTAGGTTGTAGCGGTACGGTTACGGTATTTTTTATTATTATGTTTATTTTTGTTTATTCCAAATTTAATTTCTTTGTCTGAAGAATTTCAATATGGGTCCAAACAGTTCCCATATTCTATGACGTAAACATCATCAATCGCTTATCGTATGCCGAAGATCGCGGGTTCGTTGCCCGGCAGGATTCACCATAGGATTTTTTAAAGGAAGGAAAAATTGGTTATGTCGTCCTTCGGAAGGGACGTTAAACGGGGGTCCCGTCCCGTGTGGTGTCAGAGACTCGTTAAAGATTCTTACCCTAATTATTCCTGGATAGGCAAAAGTTAAGATTCCAACTGTAGCATCGCCCGATTAGTCATAGCAAGGGCGGATTCAAGATTTTTTTCTGGGGGGGGTGCACAATGGGCAGACGGGCGAAAAATCAACAATAACATAGAAACAAACTTGTAGCATTTATAGAAATGTTACAAAGGTTTTTAGAATATTTAAACAACAGTTTCACTCATGTTATTTCTGTTATTTTATTCATATATTTTAACTCTCATCACATGATTTGCCTATAGGTATGCACTGTAATGGATTCTCCACAGTACACAAAATACCGTCTGGGGGGGGCCCTGTGCCCTCCCCCTGGATCCGCCTATGAGTCATAGCATAAATAATCACATTCCGAAAGTATTGAGCGAAAATAGATTATTATATTGTTTGTTATTGCATTGATTATTATAAAATATATTTAATTTTTTGAATGGTTGGTAAAAGTGGGACTGTAAGATTGGTGGGGTGGGGAAAGATGTGATTCCCCGAGCAACGGCAGGTGTAGCGCCTTAAAGTAATAAACTGCAATATGTCGGTGGCCCGAGGGGATCCAGCTCAAGATGGCAGAGAAACCGATTCCTTGATGGAAATGAGCAGCAAACTCAATATACTTGGTCCATTATAGAAATATCAGGCCTTAATATTGAACCGTATGTGAGTGGAGGCTATGGCTGGGTTTCCTCTGAATAAATGCATTTTATTTTTATATTAATTTCAAATGGAAATTCTTTTATTGCCTTCATAATGTATCACAATTTCTTTATTAATTTTTTTGCAATTATATAAGCATTCTAATTGTTAAGAGCGATTTATATACGAATAAAACTTGCCCATTGCTAAGTACAAATCAAATATAACTTAATAAATAATAGTAATTATATGTTTAAATATTTTATTTGAAAAGTTAATATATGACCAGGACCGGGACTCGAACCCGGGTCAATCAAGAAATTGCTCGACGTTTTCGCCTACTTCAACATTTACTGGACAAACGCTCTAAGCTCCCAATTAATTACAAAAGACTCATTTACAAAACAGTCATCAGACCTATTTGTACATACGGAATTGAGCTTTGGGGCTCTACTAAACCATCCAATTCCTCTCGTACCCAATCCTTACAATCCAAAATCCTTCGTAAAATCCTCAATACTCCTTATTATGTCACAAACAAACTCATCCATCATGATCTTAATATCCCATATGTTGCTGAATTGGCCCAAACTAGATACCTATCCTTCCATGACAAGCTGCATACACACTTGAATCCGCTAGTCTCTCAACTTCCCATACTATTCCTGACAACCCTCCGAGGCGTCTGAAAAGAAGATGGCCTTGAGACCTTCTACTATAGAACTTTATTGGAGTACTATCAATGCGTAGTTTCTCCACAAGTGTTTTTTTTCATGTCATTTGTTCATAGTAGCAGATTTACTTGTAATATTATTATAGTTGTAAATATTAATTAATTAATCTAAAAAAAACTGAGCATCCTAAGTTTAGCTTTAATATATTACCATTACTACTATAATTGCCGATTCAAAACTTTAGCAAAGCTTTTGTGACAGCGGTTTATCGTAGTAGAATGAATCATGTCAGAAAAATTAATTCTTAAAACTTGTCAAAAAATTTTGATCCGTAGAGTCCAGGGCAAGTTGGTAAGTCTTTAAGGGAGAAAAATTAACTTTTTAAAATAATTTGCCTGACATAGGTTGATCGATGGGCAAAAAATAATATATAATGTTTTTGTTTGATTTTTGTAAATTTATTTAAGGTCAGTTTATGCCACTACAGCTAATCAGGTGATTCTACAGTGGGAGTGCTAAATTTTACCTAGCCAAGTATGTCATGAAAGATTGGTATCGGATTCGGGTCAAATCGGTTACAAATGGCACATATTGAGGTCATTATGGATGATGTTATTCGTAACAAAGTAAGGAGCACTGTAGATTTTACGAAGGATTTTGGATTGTAAGAATTGGATTGCAGATAAATAGTTGGCTTAACGGAGCCCCAAAGCTCTACTCCGAAAGTCCAAAGGGATATCTTTTAATTAATTTTATGTATTTAGTTGTTCTTAAATTAGAAAGAAGTTAGATATCTGGGACAAATCATCTCATTTGAAAAGAGGAGTCAAATAGAAATCGAATCAAGAGTCGGCAAGGTATGGAAGAGATTCTGGAGCCTTAGAAGTATATTCAAAAGCCGCCTAGAGATAAGGCATAAAACGACCGTATTCAACAGCTGCATAATCCCTGTCCTGAACTATGGATGTCAGACATGGTCACTCACTAAAGCCTTAGAGAGGAAGATAACCACATGCCAACGAAAAATGGAAAGAATAATGCTGGGAATTGCACTGAGAGAAAAAATAAATTCATGCCGTATAAGAAAACACACAATGATGCAGTCACCTACGCCAGAATAATGGAACTGGGCAGGCCATGTGATTAGGCAAGATGAAGACAGCTGGGCTAGGCGAGGCGCTGAGTGGATCCCGCGCGATAGGAAAAGGTGCAGAGGCCGGCAACGCAAGCGTTGGGGCGACGAATTCAAGCAGATGTGCTTAAGCTCTCTCTGGATGCGATCAGCTCGAGGCAGGGACCTATGGAGGAATATATGCCAGCAATTTCACCTGTAAGGTTCGGCTTGCCTTCGTCAAAAGACTCTAATCTCCCTAAAGGGAAGGTCTATATGTAAATACAAAATGCAGTATTAAAAAGTGTAAATATTGAAGAAACTAATTCTGTATATACATATAACTAAAGACTATTATTATTATTATTATTATTAAATTAGAACAGGGCAATTATAATTTAATTCTTTACTTACCGTAACCTAATGCTACAATTGCTAATCAGAAGATACTACAATAGGAGTCCTAAATTTTGCCTAAAAAATCTTTATATCACTTATCAAGCAGCTACCCTGCGATCTTTGGCATAGAAGGGTTTTATATTAAAAAGGAACACGACTGGTAATACCATTTTTTATTTATTTTTTTTGCTTTTTTTCACTATTTAAAAAAAACAACGTATTAGCAGATTTGCTTGTAATATTATTACAGTTGTAAATATCAATGAATTAATCTACATTTAGTAATAGTTAAGATACTGGGTGTAAACAAGATAGTTATTATAACAGACCAATTATCCGGTTGTGTAGTGTAGGGTGTAATGATACTCCTCTTGGACGGTGGTCTCTTAAGTTGAGGAGCGTAAAATTGGGGCATAACTTGGGCTGGAAGAGCATTCCTTTCGAGGGAGGCGGCTGAAGGCAACTCCGAACCCAGCGTCCTCTCCAAGCTACAGTTCGCCCTTATCTAGAGGTAACCCCTTTAAATTCTTCAGGTTAAATAATATTACATTTATATTCAAAATTGTATAGCTTTATGATTAATATATTATTCTTAAAAATGTAATAATAAAGTTAAAACTCATTTAATTTAAAATAAAACATTAAAAAATAGTTTCAAGTGTTATCCTCGGGTCGAAACGAACAAATAAACAGTTCTCCCTATGTATGAGAATTTTTTATAGTATATATAATATACCCGGACTAATACCTGCCATTTAAAAATTAAATAGGAATTGATGAACACTTCCGACAGAAGTGAAAACTAAAAGACTTTAGAATAACTTTGCTGGTTTTTGGATTTCTAAACCAATTATAGTCTAAATTATTTGAATCATTTTAAGCAGCTTAATTATTAATCTTAGCTCAATACAGAATATCATTAAGTTAAGCCTTTTATTTGTTTTTACATAGATGTAAATACCTTTTAACTAAAGTTGATTTAGACAGATTTCATAACTCATGCATGCCATTAGGGATGGAAGTCCCTGTGTTCGGGCGCCATATAAAATTCGACAACGTAATGCTGTTTTTTTATAAAGATAATTTCTTATAAATAAGAGATAAAAAAGAATGGCGCAAACCAATTGTAAAATATCTAGCATTAAACATGACAAATGACGACAGTTATTCTAAATAATAGCGATTGACTGCAGGAAGAGCCCCTCTTCTTTGATCCAGAAAGTTATTGAGGTCATCAAAGAGCTGATAAATGTACATCATTGTTGCTTGTGCGTGTATATATATATATATATATATATATATATATATATATATATATATATATATATATATATACACACATATACACACAGGGTGTCCCATTTCAAGTGGATCAAATGTTTTTTAACTTTTAAACGAAACAAAATTAAGAAAAACGATTCAGGTAAAAATTGTAGTTATTCAGGCCTAGTTTAAAGAAATAAAAAAACATTTTTTCACTTTAAATGGTCAATATCGACCTTCAAAAAAATGTAGTTTCCTCTTGACCCGCATTTATTTTTATTTTTCTGAAATGTACAATAGAAAACATGGAAAAAATGCATGTAACATTTTTTTCTATCTTTCATAGGTCAAGTAGAAGAAGTATCTGAAGCTCACTACTTCAGTATGCTGTCTTCACAGAAGGTTTTTAAATGTCCAGACATTTTCTGAAAGATTCAAAGTAGCTTGATTAGTTCAATTAGTAAATGAAATTGTATATAATCTTTGTTTTTTATTAATTATTTATCTATGATTTTTAGCTGGTGTTATGGTTATGTTGTTGGTGTTATGGTTATGTCGTTGGTGTTATGGTTATGTTGTTGGTGTTATGGTTATGTCGTTGGTGTTATGGTTATGTAGTTGGTGTTACCGCTTGATCTAATGATTATGTTACGAACATTATTATGATTACAACCTACCTTTTTTGGACTTTTTTATTTAATCAATTTGGACCTTGGACCGAAAACTCCACAACCTGGTAACAGTATATATTGTAAAGAATTGTTTTATGTTGTTTTGTAAATTTATATTTATACTTATTGTAAAAAGCATAAATAAAGGCCAATTTCATCTGCTATGGGTAATCGGACGATGCTACAGAGGGAGTTCTGAATTTTGCCTATCCAGGTTTAATTAGGAAAGAGATTTTAAACGAATAACTGAAATCGTACAGGCTCGGAGCACCTTGTTAATGGTTGGTTTCTCCATTTAAAAAATCCTATGGTCACCTGCCGGGTACGAGCCCACGATTTTGTGGTTTCTTATGCTAACCACTAGACCACAGGTCACTCCTGGAGATATAGACTTGTATTTTTCTTTCTATTATAACATTATATATTTGTTTATTCTGTTTTTAATATAGTTGAGAGATTTAAGACTTTGTGTTTAGAATCTTTCAATATATCTGTTAGTAGTTTTTTAGTAGTAATTTTTTTTTAAGCATAGTTTAATCTTGTAATGAATCCACAACTCTTCATGGAAAAACTTGTTACATTTTTTTATTCCTATAATAAAGAGTTATGAACCGAATATTAGTCTATACCTTAACACGGATGCTGATGATAAATGTGTATTATCAGTCAACACCAATCCAGTTATTGCACCCCAAAGCCTCCAATCCCATATCACTGATCTTGAAGAATGGTGTCAAAACTGGAGAATTAAAATAAATTCTCAAAAATCGCATCAAATCACTTTTACCTTACGTCGTAAACCAATGACTTCCTGCCCTTCAGTATCCTTTAATAATATCCCTCTGGTGCCTGTAGAACAGATCCGATACTTAGGGTTGCATCTCGACAAACGATTAACCTGGAATCCTCATACTGGATTGAAAAGACAAGAAACCGCTCGACGTTTCAGGCTACTTCAACACTTACTAGACAAACGCTCTAAGCTCCCAATTAACTACAAAAGACTCATCTACATGACAGTTATCAGACCTATTTGGACTTACGGAGTAGAGCTTTGAGGCTCCACTAAGCCATCGAATTCCTCTCGTATCCAATCCCCACATTCCAAAATCCTTTCATAACAAACTTCATTACCACTCAAATCCTCCATTTTCAAACCTAGCTTCCTCTTCAATTCCCGATAATCCTCCGAGGCGTCTGAAAAGAAGATGGCCACGTGACATTCTTAGTTTAACTTGTGATTTGAGTACTACCAGTGGGTAGTTTCTCTACTTGTCATTATCATGTCATTATATATCACTTAGCCTGTTTACTTGTATTATTGTAATACAGTTGTAAATAACAATAAGTAAATTTTTAAAAAAAATCTATACCAGTTCGTTACCAGTTTTCTCGCTTATTTACTTGTTTTTTTTTTAATAATTATTTCTAAATTTTGAAGGTTTCACAGGATTTACTACGAGCGTTGAATCTTCCTCCTCCTCGGAGGACCCCATTTTCCTGATGTATAGCGCAAATTACTGTCTCGGCTTTTATAGCCAACCGCCAAGTTTTCACACTTTTCTTAATTATGGCCTACTTAAAGATCGGGAGGGGGGGGGTTAGAACTACCTGCGCCCTACACCTTAATAATTCTGGCCCTTTTCGCGCTATTCATCTCGACGAAGAGGTAATTTCATGTTCGCGGCTACTCTCTGTTGATATTTTAGCAAAGATATACAAAAGGGTCGGCTTTCATCATCGATAATTCAGAAGGCGTCCTTCAGGACGTATGTACTTTGGGTAGCTATGTTTTTATGATTTATTCATTTCAAACTTGTAAAGTTATCATTTCTTCCTGTTTATCTCCAGCCTTTCTTCTTACTCCTTTTAATAATTACACAAAGCTTTAATTTTCTAAAATCCTACATCAAAATTAATTATAGATGCAGAAAATCTTTAAGTAATATTAGCAATAAACCTGAAAAAACTTGAAGTAAAAGTTTAACATCAATATAATATAGCAGGGTTGATCAGTGTGTAGTAGGGTTAAAATCCAGCTGTGGCTGAAATAATATTTAATCTGTTAGATGCCACGGAACGGCACTGTACGTCCTTTCCCACACTACCTAGCTCGCTTCACTTTCGTCCTCATCTATAGAACCAGTAGTTAGTTAGAGTGACTCAAATTGTTTTCACTCAATTGTTTTTTATCTACACCGCACGGTCCGGTCTTATGAAGTCTTATGGAACAACTGGTTGGGTACCGCTGTGTTAGGCTATAAGTTTCAGAATAATAGAACTAACCATAACTATCTATTGCCCCTATACTTTTATTAGATAATATACTTTTAATATGAAAAAAAAGCCTGTATCTCTACAACCCGTGAACGGGTCTGGGGTTCAGTACGTGGTAGAGACTGTACTGTTTCATGGACAACGGCTCTGCAAGGAGGTGACTTATCATAGATCACGCTCAACCGCCAGATATCCCCCCTTATTTTGGGTACCCTACTTTTATAATATTTTATAGAGGCTGGGTGAGCCCCAGGAGGATCCTAGATCCCATATGATCCATCTCCCGCTGCAAACAGACTAAATAAAAATCATGGCCTGCAGCCGGATTTGAACCAGGATTCCCGGCATGACAACCGCTCCCACTTTTAATATGACTTACTCATAATTTCCTAACCAGATATGATTGTGGTTATTGCGTTCCTACCACTACGACTAACTTTTCTTAATAAAGAGTTAGTTCTCGATTAATCCAGTACCTCAAGCTCTAGCGGTCTAATTAGTGAGATTATGTCGACGTTAGTTAGATCAATTCTAGAGTTTCTCTCGCAAAGTCCAGTGTGCACAAGTTCGAGTCCCGCTCATCGCGGTGTAATTAGTATTCGCACTCAAACTCAAACTCGAGATACAGGAGTTTTTCAATATGTTATAAATGTTTGTTATTGATTATATAAAACATAATATATATATATATATATTACATATGTTGCTACACCCTATCTATTACAACTTACACAGGTCATTTTACATCTATTTTAGTGTGCTGTTTGATGTTTTTACTAAAAGCTCATTTGTTCACTGTCAGGGCATGAGTATGAGACTAACCTAGTCTGGAAACGTCGCCTAAGAAGTTAATAAAGACTGAAACTCAAGATCTAAAACATATTATATATATATATATATATATATATATATTTTTTTTTTTTTAATTCAATTTATTGATATTTACAACTATAATACTATTACAATAAGTAAATCTGCTATATGTACAATACGACTTGAAAAGCACTTGTGGAGAAACTACCCATCGGTAGCACTCCAAAAAGTTCTATAGTAGATGGTCTCGAGGCCATCTTCTTTTCAGACGCCTCGGAGGGTTATCAGGAATAGTATGGGAAGCAAGTTGAGAGACTAGCGGATTCAAGTGTGTATGGAGCTTGTCATGGAAGGATAGGTATCTAGTTTGGGCCAAATCAGTAACGTATGGGATATTAAGATCATGATGGATGAGTTTGTTTGTGACATAATAAGGAGCATTGAGGATTTTACGAAGGATTTTGGATTGCAAGGATTGGATACGAGATGAATTGGATGGTTTAGTAGAGCCCCAAAGCTCAACTCCGTATGTCCAAATAGGCCTGATAACTGTCATGTAAATGAGTCTTTTGTAATTTATTGGGAGCTTAGAGCGTTTGTCCAGTAAATGTTGAAGTAGGCGAAAACGACGAGTAGTTTCTTGTCTTTTCAGTCTTGTATGAGGATTCCAAGTGAGACGTTTGTCCAGATGGAGTCCTAGGTAACGTACCTGTTCGACAGGGTTCAGAGGAATATTATTAAAGGATACAGTAGGGCAGGAATTTGTAGGTTTACGACGAAGGGTGAAGGTAATTTGATGGGATTTGTTAGGATTAATTTTAATTTTCCAATTTTGACACCATTCTTGAAGGTTTGAGATATGGGATTGAAGAGTTTGGGATGCAACAATATATATATATATATATATATATATATATATATATATATATATATATATATATATATATATATATGTATGTATATAATACGTTTAACTCTTTCATCAACACTCATTCACTGGGGCTGCAGACATATAGAATAGAAAAGCGGCTCGGTGGTAGAGCGCTGAGTTACCATGCCTGAGGTCCTGGGTTCAAATCCCGCTGCTGGCAAGACTTTTATTTAATCTGTTAGAAGCCGAACATAGTTCCTATGGAATCGAGGACCCTCCTGGGGCTCACCCAGCCTCAAAATAATGGAGAAAATCTGGTGGTTGAGCGTTACTTGAAACCTGTTTTAGTTGGCAGCTTTTCGATTTTATTTATTTCTAGTTGTTAGTTGTCGAAGTATGAATATACTTGTTCACTAGACAAAGAAGAACAGACTATTTTATGAAAGGCGAATGCCAGAATTTATTATTTCAATAATTTTAAAAGGAAAAAAAAAATGCTAGTGCCTGAACGTGATGAACATATAGAATGTAGGAGATTAATATTCTCAATAGTGTTCATCATTTTTTGGTCTGAATATTCTATGCAAAATTTTTTAAAAGTAAATTATGCCTTGAAATAAGATATGCTTAAACATGCTTAAAAAAAAAAAATAAACATATTGACATATAAACATATTTTGAGCCTAATTGGCAAGACTCATAGACCCTGGCAAACCTAGTCTCTTTCAGTTGGTACCCTTGAAAAAAAAACTCGAAGTTGAGCGTAATCCAGGCCAGATCATCCTATACATAACTTATCCCTAGATACAGTCTCTACCATGTACTGAACTTAAGACAGGTTTTTTTTTTTTTAACATTAGGTTTTGACTTCTCTCCTGATACTTAATATACGTTTCGGTGCTATTTACAAGAGATAATTTAATGTTATATAGAAAGCCAGAAATGTCTAAATTCAAAAAATACCTTAAATATCCTATTCAGTTATGTTTCTGAAGAATTGCCTCTAAATAAAATAATTATTTTCCCGGTTATTTAGGGTATTGAGTCAGCTTTTCTTATTATCTATGTTGAAAGCCTAGGTAGCCTCTGTGAGGATTGCAGCTGTCAAATGCAGGAGAGATAGAGATTTTTATAGAAATTTCTCGCTGTGATGGCAATATCATTTATACAGCTATATCTTTTATATACTAAATGTTCCCCCCCCCCGTTTGCCAAACGGCGAACCAACCCTCCATTTAACAATTTTTAAAATTATACAACTGTTTTATTATACTTTAGTAAATACAAAACGTTTCAGTAACGGTAACCCGATAGTTTTAGTCTTTCTCATGTATTTCTTATAGTTTCGACAGTTTCAAGATTTTTGCCTACGTTTCGCTGTCCATACTCCTTCCTCAGGGCTTGATCTGGGAAAATGAGATGAAAACGTACTTACCTCGATATTTTTCTAGAATGCTGAATTATGTTCTTTATTTATTTTTTACCACCAATACGAGCCTATTAGAATATACTTTTAGTACAAAATTTTAGTATTATCTTGAGATATTGAATTGTCTTAAATAAAATAATGTAAGTTTTTCATTTTACTATTATTGTTTTGTAGATAGTAAAAAATATAGTTTATAAGGAAAATTGCTTTATATGTTATTTCATTTTTACATTCTTTTTTTTTAAACAGTCCTAATATCGAAATTTTGGAATAAGATGTAGCTTATTTTATTTTTTAAATCGATACATTCTTTTTTATCCATTTAAAAAAAAATATATTTAGTAAAATTTGCAACTGTATATTTGAATACATCAAGTAAATATAATGAAATCATGTCCAGAGATAAAGGCAAGTAGAGAAACTACCCAGTGGTAGTACTCGAATAAAAAGTTCAACTCATAAGGTCACGAGGCCATCTTCTTTTCAGACGCCTCTGTGGATTATCAGGAATTGAAGAGGTTGCGAGTTTCCTAGTGGGTTTGAGTGGAAATGAAGTTTGTCATGAAAGGATTGATGTCGGGTTCGGGCCAAATCAGCAACAAATGGGACATTAAGGTCGTTATGGATTACTTTGTTCGTAACAAAGTAAGGAGTATTGAGGATTTTACGAAGGATTACGGATTGTAAGGATTGAATGTGAATAAGGAATTCGATGGCTTAGTGGAGCCCCAAAGCTCTATTGCTTAAGTCCAGATGGGTCTAATGATTGTCATGTATATGCGTCTTTTGTGATTAATTCTAGTAAGTGTTGAAATAGACTGAAACGGCGAGCTGTTTTTTGTCGTTTCAGTTGGGTATTTTTCCATTTAAATTCAAAAACTGTGCTGGGTTTGGTGTTACGACTTAATGACGTTACGGACAATCGTTTTGTGACGCTAATTTTTTAAAATATTTTCAACTAGCTTTTGCCCGCGGCTTCGCTCGCGTCGAATTCGGCCTGCCACATAAAGTTTCGCGAAAGATTATTTTAAATAAATAATTTAATTATTTTATTAAAATATAAGTTACTCTTACATCCAATATTTCAGATGTCTAACTTCAAAACTGACGGATTCTATACAACCTTTGAACCCCTATTATATTAAAGGGGAAACCCTTGGGGTGGAATTATCAAAATTTCTTTCTAAAACTATAGAAAGAACCTATCTACAAATTTCAAGATGCTAAGTTCCTGATTTGCCTTTAATTATGTACTATAATGGGGGGGGGCACATGCCACCGTGCCCCCACATAAATCTTCCCTAGCTGTAGCCTATGATCTATAACCTATTTTACTCAATAAGTTACATCCAAATCCGTTCAGTAGTTTTTGCGTGAATAAGTAACAAACATAAATACAAACTTTCACATTTATAATATTAGTAAGATTAGTTGGATATCACTCATTTTCACACAGTTTCACTCATGTTCTTTCTCTTATTTTAACAATTATGATCATGTGATTTGCCTTTAATTATGTACTATAATGGATTCTCCACAGTACCTAAAAAACTGTCAGGGAGGGGGCACGTGCCCTCGTGCGCCTCCCCTAAATCCGCGCTTGTTATAGCCAATGTGTTATTCTGATGTATAACCTATATTACTGTAAAGTTTGATCCAAATCCGTCCAGTAGTTTTTGCGTGAAAGAGAGACAAACATACAAACTTTCACATATTAGTAAGATTGAATGAAGGAAGACAAAAGACTATAGATGAAGTAGTTCCTAATTCTGTTGCTAGGCAACGCCGGTGAAATACTCTCTAAAGATTTGTTTATATAAAATAGAGATTATATCATTTATATTATAAATGTCCATGCTATACCATTACAATATTATCGCTTGCCTCTTGTACTTGTTGTGCAATGTTAGTTAGACAGTTACGCCAAAGACGCATTGGATCTAATATCCATCTTTGGTTCGGCAATTAGTAGAGGCTGTATTGTTTGTAAAACTACAGTTATTCAGGGAATTGAGTTGTTCGAGATCACTCTCAGCCATCAGGTATTCCCCTAATTCCCCCTAAATGAAATACCACCTTTAATTCTACTGTTTTTCCCTTTCAAAGTATTCCTTTGAAGGCACAGTTTATTTATTGACATATTCCATACTAAAGCATACTATGTGCCTTGTTTTGTTTTCAAAATGAATTCATAAAATATTTGGCAATTAAAATGTACAGAAAAAAGATTATTACTTACTTTCTGTTATAATTAACACAAACTTATAGTTACAAACGTATACAAATTTTTATATATGTTTTGATGGAGTTGAGTGGGTGAGAGATAGAGCACTGAATTGTAATATCGAGGGTCGTGGGTTCAAATCCCGCTGCGGGCAAGACTTTTATTTAGTCTGTTTGCAGCCGGAGCTGGATCTCAAGGTATCTAGGACCATCCTGGTGCTCACCCAGCCTTTATGAAGTGGCTACCAAAAATAAGGATGAAAAATCTGGCGGTTGAGCGTGATCTAGGACAAATCATCTCCCTGAACAACCCTTGTCCGAGAAACAGTACAGTCTCTACCATGTTTTGAATCCCATACCCGTTCACGGGTTGTAGCGGTAAGGTTAAAAAGATATATACCTGCTTTATCACCAAAAATTATTATAAGCAGTTTTTTAGGTAGCTGAAGAAAAACAAAAAAATATTGAAAGAAAACCTGTAAAACTGCAACCCACGAGGTTTCTTAGTTTAGTACAGGGAGGTTACTGTACTGTTTTTGTAACAACGGTCGTGTAGGGTGGTGATTTAGGGTGGAGCTGGATCTCAAGGTATCTAGGACCATCCTGGTGCTCACCCAGCCTTTATGAAGTGGCTACCAAAAATAAGGAGGCAAAATCTGGCGGTTGAGCGTGATCTAGGACAAATCATCTCCCTGAACAACCCTTGTCCGAGAAACAGTACAGTCTCTACCATGTATTGAACCCTAGACCCTTTCAAGGGTTGTAGTGGTACAGGTTTTTTTAAATATGTTTTAATGTATACTTCGTGTTCAGACACTGGCTAATCTTTCCCTTTTAATATTATTGAAATAATTAGTTTTGATCTTTGACTATCATACGTTTGGTAGTCATAAATTATGTTTTTAAATGCCTGTTTTTTTTTGCCTACTGAACAAGTATTGTCATTGATTATGCGAAATTTATGGAAGTATGATCTCATTAGACCTTAATAGATTTTTTTGGGAGTAATTCTAGTATGTAAAGTTCTGGTCTCGGAACGTATCGGTTTCTATCCAAGTTCTGCGATTTGAATTATATTCCTACACTTAAGTTCCATTTGCTTCCGAATTCAACCTTATTTTTTATATATAAATCCATCCCCATGCGACCCTTGAAGAGTATATTGAATAATGAATGAGCCTATTTCGAGGATTCGGGTCAGGTACAAATCGTTCATGACCGCTTTTCCTTTTTCCCTTATCGATATAATCGATTCACCCGTATCAATATAATCGATGTTCCCCCTTATCGATATTCGGCCTATTTTAAAAAGGATTACCCTCCCTTCTCAATGACCCTTATTCATGTAAACCTTAATAACATTCTATTTTATGTCGACTCCAGGGACCGTTTTATATTCTGAAAAAATACTCGATTAATATTAATATTCAATTGTATTTTTTAAATGTTATTTATTACGATATACCTTATATTATGTATTCACTATGTATTACCTATTTTATATCAATTTCTGTTTTAGTTTGGAGACTTAAGGGCTTTTCGTTGGAATTTGTCCACGGTCTTAACATTTATGTAAGGTCTCTTTTTACCTTTCCCTTTTAAATATTAATATATTTTGTGGAATAGCCATAAGTCCACTGGTTTCTTGATAATGTCTCTTTCTTGCACTTTTACTTTCATTTTTCATATTGTCTTCTGCCTTATGTTTTTGTGTTGTTTACTGTTATTTTTTTTTCCTGTTGGGCTTTTTGATGTTTGGTGAGTGTATATTGAATTTTCAATTTCTGAAGTATTCATCAGCTGTTTTTATCTAACCTTATCCAGCCGGGGTCGAGTAACGTTCCTTATGATTCTTAGTTGCATTTGAGCTTTGGAGGTGGTGGGATGTTTCTTGGGTGCATTATTCTTGTTTTGTTCTGCTGTTATTCTCTTTCTACCCTGAGGATGCCTGAATAGGCGAAATATTGGACAGATATTTTCAATTTCTGTTTTAGTTTGGAGACTTAAAGGCTTTTCGTTGGAATTTTTCCACGGTCTTAACATTTATAATAACACATGGCTCTTTTTTTCTCCGAATATTTCTACACAGACAATAATTATAATTATCTAATTATATATAATGACTTCTTATATGCCCCGTCCGATTAGTTATGGTTGCAAAAGGTGACATTAAATGAATAAACAAACAATTTCCTATATATAGTTGTTACAATGATAAATAAAAAAGGCTTAGCGAACTCGAAGACTCGGCGTTATCAATTAATCGTCCTTCGTTATCAATCTGAGTTCTGTTAGTGTCTGATTATCCATGAAATTTACTAGAAATTAAACAAATTTACTTGATTTTCCTCTTTACTAATAGTGAAAAAGAACAAATCCCCTGATCTAAATCCGTAACATATAAGTATGCGCTACAAATTATAGAAAGTTTGAAACGGTACAAAACCTATGCATGAGGATTATTAATAATTATCTCCGCTACACGAAAATATCGAATATGCTTAGAGATCTTGAACTTCCCACTGTAAAACAATATATTTAAGCCCAAACAAAAGCATACTTCGAAATAACTCCAGCTTCCGAAAACCCATTAATCCGAGAAATCGGTAACTATGATAAACATTCGCTACGACGGTACACGCACAAAAGAACAAAACATATACTTCTCACTTAACAAATCACTATTTGCAGGTACTGTAATCCAGTTACCTGTATTTATTTTATAATTATTTTTAATTGTTTGTTTATTTTCTATTTAATTATTGTTATAATATTTATTTACTTTATTATTATTATTTTTATATTGATGATAATTGTTGACCTATGATAATTTATGTTGAAGAAATTGGTCCGGGTAGAGGCCACTGAATGAAATTCTCAAGTAATTTGAGAAAATCTTTATTGATAGCCAACGTTTCGACCTACGCTGTAGGTCTTCTTCAGGGCTATGTGCAAAATACAGACAATTTAAGAAAACGGTACAAATATATTAAAACATTTTAAATATAGATAAACTAAAAGAAGGTGAATACAGGCAAAACAATTGATAAAGATGTACAGTAAGGTAATTATGAAGGTTAAAATGTATGTGGTTAAAAAATGTTTTAATATATTTGTACCGTTTTCTTATATTGTCTGTATTTTGCATATAGCCCTGAAGAAGACCTACAGCGTAGGTCGAACCGTTGGCTATCAATAAAGATTTTCTCAAATTACTTGAGAATTTCGTTCAGTGACCTCTCCCCGGACCAATTTCTTCAACATATATTATTATTTTTATTTTTTATAGTTTTTTTTCTACATTTTTCCTGCTATTGTAAAACTTATTTATAAAAGACGACTTTAATTAATTAAAATCATTGTTCTTTAAACATGTAAAGGAAGTCCGGAACATGTATTTACACTGATGCAACTTGTATATGTAAAATTGCAAATAAAGTTTTTTTTTTAAATAGTGAAAAAAAGCAAACAATAAAAAAAAAGGGGTTTTACCTGTCGTGTTCTTGTTAATTTAAAACCCTTCTATGCCAAAGATCGCAGGGTAGCTGCTTGATAAGTGACCTAAAGATTTTTTAGGCAAAATGTAGGGCTCCTATTGTAGCATCTTCTGATTAGCAATTGTAGCATTATGTGTCGGTAAATAAAGAATTCAATTATAATTGTTCTGTTCTAATTTAATAACAACTAAATACATAAAATTAATTAAAAATAAAACCCTTTAGACTTTCGGAGTAGAGCTTTGGCATTCCGCTAAGCCAACGATATATCTGCAATCCAATCCTTACAATCCAAAATCCTTCGTAAAATCTACAATGCTCCTTACTTTGTTACGAATAACATCATCCATAATGGCCTCAACGTGCCATTTTTTTATTGATTTGACCCGAATCCGATACCAATCCTTTCATGACATACTTGGCTAGGTAAAATTTAGCACTCCCACTGTAGAATCACCTGATTAGCTGTAGTGGCATAAACTGACCTTAAATAAATTTACAAAAATCAAACAAAAACAGTATATATTATTTTTTGCCCATCGATCAACCTATGTCAGGCAAATTATTTTAAAAAGTTAATTTTTCTCGCTTAAGGACTTACCAACTTGCCCTAGAGGCTACGGATCAAAACTTTTTTGACAAGTTTTAAGAATTAATTTCTCGGTCATGATTTATTCTACCACGATAAACCGTTGTCACAAAAGCTTTGCTAAAGTTTTGAATCGGCAATTATAATATAATAGTAATGGTACTATATAAAAGCTAAAGTTAGAATGCTCAGTATTTTTTAGATTAATTTATTGATATGTACAACTGTAATAATATTACAGCAAGTAAATCTGCTAATATGTACAATATGACATGAAAAACACTTGTGGAGAAACTACGCATTGATAGTACTCCAATAAAGTTCTATAGTAGATGGTCTCGACGCCATCTTCTTTTCAGACGCCTCAGAGGGTTGTCAGGAATAGTATGGGAAGCAAGTTGAGAGACTAGCGGATTCAAGTGTGTATGGAGCTTGTCATGGAAGGATAGGTATCTAGTTTGGGCAAAATCAGCAATATATGTGATATTAAGACCATGATGTATCAGTGTTTGTGACATAATAAGGAACATTGAGGATTTTACGAAGGATTTTGGATTGTAAGGATTGGATAAGAGATGAATTGGATGGCTTAGTAGAGCCCCAAAGCTCAACTCCGTATGTCCAAATAGGTCTGATAACTGTCGTGTAAATGAGTCTTTTATAATTAATAGGGAGCTTAGAACGTCGAGCAGTTTCTTGTCTTTTTTGTCTTGTATGAGCATCTTATAAGTTAAAATTGTTATTTGAGTATTACCAGTGGGTAGTTTCTCTACTTTTAAAGATGTCTTTATATCCCTTTGGATGTTAGTAGATCACAGTATTGGTGAAAGTCCCAGTGGGTGTGTATTTAGTAAACAAAAACGTGGGCGATTCCATTGACACAATTAATGTGAAAATATGATAATAAGTGGAAATCATAATATTCCAATGAGACACGCTAGATAAGGAAAGCATTAAATAGCTATATGTTAAATATTAAAATATACAGAAATATGTTAAATATGATGGGGGCGTGCTAGCTCAATGTTTAGTGTGTTGAGTTCCTATGCTTATGGTCCCAGATTAAAATCTGGCCTTGGCTGATAAGTTATTTGATCTGTCAACAGCCTCGGATAGAACATCTGTGAGGCTAAATGAACCTCTGTGAAGTGGGTTTACTCAATGTTGGGAAACCAGGCGGTTAAGCGTGATCTTGCAGAAATCACCTCCCAGAATACCCTTGTTCTTGAAACTGTATAGTCTCTACCATAAACTAAAGATTGGTTGTAGATATCCAGTTATTTATATATATATATAATTATTATTTGAGGCGAAACAGCCCTGAAGACTACGCGACTATGATGGAGCGGTTTGTATTTGTTTTTTCATTTTTTTCTCGACCCATCTTTGCTTCATAGTTTCACTGAAGGATTTTCTTCCTTCTTCTGTCCAGGTCGTGGATGGAATATTCTTTCTCTCTGCCACCAGTACCGCATTTTTAAGGATTTGTAGTCTGTATAGTCCAGGATCCCTGGTACATTTTTGCACGTGAAGCTGAATCTTCGTGAATATTAACTAATTAAAAAAAAAAATCAGCTGGTTAGTAATCATTTTTGATGATGAGTTCGGTTATCGATCAACATGTATCGATAACGTCATCAAAAATTGAGGTCATAAAAAATGATTACTAACCAGCTGATTTTTTTTTTTACTTAGTTAATATTTATATAATTTAACAGTCATATTGTCCTACAAATTGCGTGGTACGTTATCCTTAAATTTTGAAGAATCATCAAATCGACATATTTTATCCTTGTTACCTCTCTTAGCTACCACAATCGAGAATTTTCGCAAAGGAAATTGTTGGGCGTCTCATCAAAACGAAGCTATTCACGAAGATTCAGCTTGATAGTAATCAAGTGCAAAAATGTACCAGGGATCCTGGACTGATAATTTTGGTGAAGATTTTTTTGTTAAGTCTCTCCTCGCTCATCCTCATCATGTGACCATAAAATCTGAGTCTTCTAACCCTCATTTCTGTTTCCAAGTCACTCATTTCAAAGTAAATTTCTTTGTTAGATTTCAGCCGGTATCCTTCTGGTGTTACTCTGGGCCCGTGGATTCTCCTAAGAATCCTTCTCTCTACTTTAAGAAGTTTGTCTAAACTGGGAAAGCACATAGTCTCGGTCCCGTACAATGTCACTGTTTTTTCCACTGTATTGTAGTGCCTGATTTTGGCCATATATATATATATATATATATATATATATATACATACATTATGAATTTGGCCATCTATGGACCGCACATAACTTAAGACTTATGTTGTCTATTTCTATTTTTATTTTCCCAGTACTTCTTCATTTTCTCTCCAACTGTTTTTCTCTTCATCATCTTTCCACAATCTCTTCGGTCGAGGCTCAGGCTTGTCTTCTTCATAGGTTACGTTTTCTATCAGTAGCCCGAAGCGGTTCCTGTCACATATTTTTTCTTCTGTAACACCTATTTTGTTGGCATCTTCCTTCACTGCTTCAATCCATCCTACTGTTTTCTTCAGTGTGCTAACGTAATTAAAAATCTTCTTTGTAATCCGTGTTTCTTCCATTCTTCTTAAATGTCCACAAAGATTTAGCCTTCTCTTCCTCATTGTATCTGTTATTGTTTCTATGTTTTTATACAAATCTTCATTTCTCCTTTTAATTGTTTTTCTAAGGCTCTAGAATTTTTCTTGGTATTTTCTCTCTCTTTTTTCTAGTTCCCTTAGTTTGCCTATCTTCTTCAGTTTCAAGCACTCTATTACATATTTTTCTTGTGCCCTAATAACTGAATAATAGTGCCTAATCTTCGCTTGGATGGATATCGATTTCTTATTGTAGCAGTTTTACGTACGCAAATTCTAACATCTTTACTCGTTCTCTATTCGCTGTGTTATATCGTTGGGATCCATTGCACCTTTTTCTTCGAGATGCGGTTCACATAACCCCCTTTTTTGTTTTAGGTGTCTTGATAATGCCTGAATAGGCGAAACGTCGACTGGTAAGTGGGTGTATTTTTGAAACATAAGGCTTTGTTTATTTCAGTTTTTTAAATTAGTAAAATACAGAGAGTTTGGTTAGACCTTTTATATTATTCCTACAAAAGTAATAGTACATAAAAGGGTTTTAATGGTAATAATCTCTTTTGTTCTTTTGTATGATGAGAGAACTTTTTTTTGTCATTTGTGTTTCACATTGCCATTTAGCATCTATTTTAAATATGTCTTCCGTTCACTGATCCTATATCTCCGTGTTCCCGCAATTTGCGATGTATACGTGGGGAGAATGTGAATTGAACATTACTTTATTTTTTGGATCTTGTTGACTTAAGTCATTAATTATTATAATTTATTTTATTGTTGTATGATATAATTTTTCAAATAAAATATTTTAAAAAATATATCATATAACAATAAAATAAATTATTTTAAATATGATGTGTGGAGATGTAAAAAGAGGTAAATCCATATTTTATCATTTTTAATTTTTTTAATATTTTCTCACAAATTTAGCGTCCTCTGTACTTTGGTACATGTTTCACCATTCAAAATATGCTAAATCCAATATAATTTTTCTAAAAATAATTGTCTCAAATAAATAATCACCTGGTTTATACATATTTTTTGTGTTTACTGAAATATTTTCAAATTTGGATTTACCCCCTTTTGCATCTCCACGCCTCATATCTTTTAGGACTTTTTTTCCCCTGTTCTCTGCTAAATACTTTCCAAGCAAATTTTTCATGTCCCTGCCGAGTCCTTAATTCCTAAAAGTGGGCCTAGAAGAGCTTGAAATTAAAAATGGAATATAACAGGGCGGAATTGCGACGAAGCCAGCGAGCATATTGGAAGAGTGGCGAGAAGTTCTAATAAAA
This sequence comes from Arma custos, assembly GCA_037127475.1. Classification (NCBI taxonomy): domain Eukaryota; kingdom Metazoa; phylum Arthropoda; class Insecta; order Hemiptera; family Pentatomidae; genus Arma; species Arma custos. The sequence goes on along the minus strand of JBBAGI010000134.1, from coordinate 11,627 downwards.
GGACCGACGCTAAATTACTCGACGACTGGCCTTAATATTGTTAACCACGCCCTGCTCGGGTTAGATTCCCCAAGGGTAATACAACTTTCTTCTAGCGTCCTTTAACTCCTTTGACGTGACATCCAGTAGATAGCGAGATATTTTACTTAGCTGGAATTTCTTCAGAGGAACATTAAGGGCTATGAGGATCAATAGTTCAAAATCTCCAGTGGTAGAGTGTTGAATTTCTTTGCTGAAGGTCACGGCTTTGTAGATTAATGAAGGGGAAGTAGGTAAATTACTAATCTGTCAACAGTCACAGATGGATCATGTGAAACCTGCAGACGCTCCTGTGGTTAACCCAACCTCCATAAATGGTTTCCCTTAATTGGGGTAATACCCGGTGGAGTAACAAACTACTGCAAAATAAGTGCCTATTATTAGTTTGGGTACTAGTATGTTTTAGGGCCTGTTGACATCAGCGCGCTCCTCTGGCACTTACCTCAACTATTTGGACCCTGTCAGGTTATGCTGCCTACAATTTATTTATAAAAATTAAAACAATTAACAAAAAAACATACTATTTTAGATAGATATCAGCATTTCTCTTTAAAATATAAATATTTAAAATATGATAATATGAGAAACATGTCAAGAAACAATGAAGCATTTATTACAAGCAATGTTCATTAAAAACAACAATATTTTCAGAACCTTTAACTATGAAATACTCTTTTGTTTCTCTACATATTCCTCCAAATATCCACTGCTGAGGCAAAATCCGTCCTCTGTTGTTTTTTCTTCTAGTATATAGACTTTCGTCAATTTCTACATACATCCCTGGACCTCCAATAGTTGTTGAACTTCTCTCTAATTTAAAAGCACACACTTCTCTCATATAATTGGAATAATCAATCACTGTCGAATGAGACATGTTGAGCTGTTCGTCACAAAACTTTATGGAAGTCAGTTCCTCCTGAAGAAATAGGAGAGCTGACTTTTCATCAGTCACCGTGCGAAAAATCTTCATTAAATTCCAACTCATATTGTCAAAATAATATGAAAACACGTCCATGTTCACTTGACACAAACAATAACAAAGGACTAAGAAAGGTTACAATAACATTAAGAGATTGTTAAGAAAAGTGACACCTGAGGGCGCTGATGTCAACAGGCCCTAAAACATACTAGTACCTTAGATTGTTTAGCGCATAGATTTTCATATAAAAAAAGAAAAACATCTTTTTTGGATTTCCAATAGTATGTGGAGCATGTTCTCAGGTTCAATCTGGCTGTGACAGGTAATAATAATAATTGAGCTTAGTGAACCCAAAGGCTCGATGCCGATGCCACAAATTTCTACTGACAAACCTCAGCCCACACACGTCCACCCAAACCCAAACCCGCCAGATCACTCTTATCGTAATCCTCCCACCTACGCCTCGGTCTCCCCCTCAGACGCTTCCCAGTCGGCACAGCGCTTATTAACACCTTAGGAATTCGTTCGTTGCTAAGCCCAGCAACTTTACAGGACCATTTTAATCTTCGCGATGCTATCACCTGAATAATATTGTTACGGTCACAGAGAGAAAGATGCAAGGGATTAATGTTCTTAAGCCCTTTGTCGGAAGAGATCAAGGAGATTGTTCTGGAATGTCTCAGAAACCCCCACTCCGTGTCGGCCTTGCCTATCTAAATACCCTCTCGGCCCGAGTCAGTCAGAAGTAAAAACCGGGCAGTGTGATAAGCTTGTGTCAGTGAACTCTGTCAGTGTAATAAACTGTTTCTGTTTGTTACTGTGTGTCAGTTTGTTATAATTGGAGAGTCTTACGGTCGGTGGACTTTATTTAGTGAACTGTAAGTGTTAATTAGCAGTTGTAAGCTTAAGCGTTATTTTATTGTATTCGTAAATTCATGTAAATAGTTAAGCTATTTCGTAGTAGTACTATCTTATATTATTTTAGTAATTAAATAGGACTAGGTTATAATAAATATTAAGATTATTGTTATTGTAAATTTATATTTAATTTAGCAGTAGTTTAATTCATTTTCACACCGAGTAGCCCGTAACAATATTTACCGGATGCATGCTTCGCAATTCTGCGTTAAGTAATCTCATATATTCACCAGTGCGTTGGCAGTCAAATTGTTTATTTATGAACAGTTGTTTACATTATATGTAGCTGGTTGAGCGCGGTCTCGGAATAATCGCACGTACAACATTACATACTATACATAATGTATTGAACCTTTCATGAATTGTTTTGGTGCAGTTATTTTTTCGATAAAAGTTTATTTTAGTTCAATTTGACGTTTGGATAACTTTGTTTCATTCTAGTATGTTTTCTATTATATAGTTGCTTTATACTTACAATTATGGAAAGAATCTATACTACTGTTACGGGCTACTGGGTATTAAAATGAATTAAACAATTCCTTAATTAAAGATACTAATATTTATTAACAAAACTGATAAGAAGGATACAATTAAACTATTAACAATTAAATTATTAAACTAATATAAATTTTTAATGACAATATTCTAAATATTATAATCTAGGCCTAACTCCTATTTAATTATTACAATAATATAAGACATTACTATTTCTAGATAGCTTAACTAGTTACAATAGCTCCTATGAATATTATAAAATTACACTACAATTTATAACTAATAATTAACATTTACAGTTCACTAGTCCACCGACCGTAAGATTCTTCAAGTATCACAAACTGACACACAGTAACAAACAGAAACAGTTTATTACACTCGCGAGACTGTTACAGTTCAGTGATACACTTATTACACGGGCCGGTTCAACACTGACTAGTTTATCACACTGACACTCACTTATCACAGATCTTGCGTGGTCTACTCTCAGGCTAAGACTGACTGGCTCGAGATTAAGGAAGTATTTAAATAGGCAAGGCCGAACATTCTAGAACACGGAGGGGCCAGAAAATTCTGGAATCTTCTTAATCCTTTTCCGACAAAAGGAGACGATCTAGAACGGTCCTAATCCTATTTTAACTTCTCCCGCCGACGGATTTAAGCCGCTAATCCTCTTGCTTCCGTCTTCCTGCCGGCGCCCTTAACACTACTCTGATCCCATATAAGGGTTCCAGGACGAACTTTAATAATTTTCGCGGAATTTCTCTCAATTCTACCCAACAAGTTAGTAACCTTTTCAAGCTTATTAATGAAGAAACTTATCTGTGTTTGGGAACAAATTAGCAAGCAAGCGATTATTGATCATTTTTTATACTTAGCACTTGGTATTTAACAAAAGATAAGAAAAAAAAATGTGGCCTTACCATCTGGGTTATAGGAACTTAAGACCCACATCCTTCACCATGCTCGCTTTTTGTTTGCTCGCGTGTGAATGCTCGTTGATGATTTGGTAGTATTCGGCAATAAATGTAGTAGCCTACAGTTCAACCTCCGAGTCCTCCAGGAGGAACTAAGAAAAATCAACATGAAGATAAATTTTGATAAAATCGAGATAATGAGAATAGGAAGGAGGGCAGAGCGAGGAGACAGAATAGCCCGCTTTGACGGTGTCCCCTTGGCGCCCATCTAAGTGAGTATGGTTGGGTTGCTAGAGAGGTACAAGAGGGAATAAAATGTGCAGGAAAATGCTTTAACTCTCTTAAAAAAGGTTTTATAGGGAAAAGAGAAGTAACAAAAGGCACCAAGAAAACAGTGTTTAAAAATACCTTTCTCCCAATCCTGACACACTCAAGTGAATCTTGGACCCTCACCAGCAAGCATAAAAGTCAACTCCAAGCAATGGAAATGAGATATCTAAGAAGAGTTGAGTGGAAAACGAGAAGAGATAGGGTGAGGAAGGCGACGATAAGAACCAACCTGGGCATACGACCAGCAGCAGACATCGTTGAGGAACATAAGATGAGATGGTTCGGACATGTCTCCCGTATGGCTGACGATCGTTTGGCTAAAGCCGCTTACGAGACTAAAGTAGAAGGTAGAAGACCTCAGGGAAGGCCTAGAAGAACAGGGTTAAGGAAGCCTTTGACAGGAGAGGCCTGGACTTGAGGAGGAGAAAGTTGGTGGTTCAGGATGTAGACATATAGATCAAGCTCTATAAGCAGGCTCCTCACACTGCTTAAAGCGGTAGAGAGGAAGAGATTAAGTAAGTAAATTTAACAAAAGATAGTTAAATACCTACACTCTGGTTCAAAGACAGTGACGAATAAATGTAGATCCAAGGGTTATGGCAGTTCGAGGTCATCAGGCACACATGGAGTTGTGTATATACGAGATAAATTTACGGCGCTAAGGTGCTTGAAGGGCCCTCCTCAACAATCCTCCTCCACTCAGAGCGATCTTCTGCAGCACTTCTCCATCTTCTCACACCTCGACATCTTCAAGCCACCATAACCTGGGTCTACCTCTTCCTCTTCTGCCACCGTGACGTTCCTGCATTACCTTCATTGGTAGTCCCCTTCATGACCCATAACGTTGAACATGTATTCAGATCTCTGTTGGCTTTAGTGTCTAAGCATATTCGATTTTAGTTAGTAAATATATCTTTCTCAGTATTTTCTTCTTTAAATCTGCCAGGGCGGGTAGAATGGATTCCGATCATTCCACTCCAATTAGAAAGAACTTTAAATCATCTCCCCCATTATAAAAGAAATAATAAAATAAAATCCATATTTAGCGAACTTGATTAAACTCCAATCCTGGAATCTTGTTAATCCTATGCTTCCCGGTATTTACCGATATGGATCAAATTACTAAGGCATGGTCAACTAGAGCACAATGCATCGGTCAGGTAATCGAACTGTAGGTAATTGCTCTGTGAATATGCATGAAGTTACGAAGAATAGTGATCGATATGGTTAGGGGTGGTAGTTTAGAAGCATTATGTTTTTATGTAAACCTCTATTAGAAATTAAATATTAGGCCATGCTAAAAATCATTCTATAAATGATTTTGTAGTTATTCAATACTATACTCAAAGTACAACTGCGATTAATGAATAAAATAGAATTCATATGTAATCATGCGTGCCGAATGGCATTTGTATTATTTCTGAAATAAATATTTTTACTATAATTCAATTGGTAAAAACCACAATGCAAAGCCTTAAAGCCGGCATTTTACTTAAACTCTTCTAAGTTCTCTAGGAAATATCTCCGGTTTTTGCGTCCAGGTTTATTAAGGAGTGATTATATTCTTCTTCATTAGATGATAGTTGCGTCATGTATCAATATATATATATACTAGCTATTGGCCGCGGCTTTGCCTGCGTGGAATTTGGTCTGCCACATTAAGTTTCGTGACACATCATTTTAAATAAATAATTAAATTTTCTTTTAACTATAAGTTACTCGTACATCCAAAATTTCAGATGTCTAACTTCAAAACTGACGGCTTCCATACAATCTTATACTAAGGGGGAACCCTTACAGCAAACAAGATCCTAATTAAAGTAATGTTCAATGAACATTCTTCCCCTTGTATACATCGCAAAATTGCGAGAACAGGGGGATCTTTTCTCTTCAAAATAAAATATTTTAATATTATTACAGTTAATAAAAAAATAAAATAAATGTATATTTGAGCCGTTTATTTTGAAAGTGACCTAACTCCGTTCTAGATAAGAAAACATACATTATTCACTTAATAATTGTTAACATTTTAATTGGAACCATAAATTTAACAGCCTTAGATACACTTAAGCAGTATGACTCATTAGTATCCTATACGTATATTTTTAAATTCATCGAAACGCAAACCCTTAAATATTTGAAGATAAATGGAGGTAGGCTACTTTCAAAATAAACGGCTCATTTATACTTTTAATTTTATTATGTTACTTATAATATATAAACAAAACAGTGCCCAAATTAAGTAAGAGGATATGTTGTCTTCATCAAGGTAAGGTGATGCGTGTAGGTCGTTAATACACCTTCACTAACTTCCAGACAGGTTTGCTCTACAGAAACTATTCCACAGAACATCTCACCTAGCAAACTACTAGGTGAGCTTGTCAAGTCTCACGTTCACGGAATGTATGGGATGTTTACCTTTATGTTCATATATCATATCGTAATCATATTATAATAATATGTATAATGTTATGATAAATATATAAAAAACATAATATGTTTGTTTATTTCAATAAAATAGAGCCAAAAACTCAAAAAGAAACACTATTATTTATTATAATGCAATTGGGAAAAACCACAATGCAAAGCCTTACCATATGTTTCAAATCCAGTAATACACCCACTTACCGATCGACCATTCAGGCATTATCAAGACAAAAAACAAAAAAAGGTTATGTGAATCACATCTCGAAGAAAAAGGTGCAATACATCCCAACGATCAACAGCCCAAACATGCTCCAAACATGAGACAGCACCCCACCACCAAGACGTTCAATACACAACTTTTTTTTTGTGCCTTGATAATGCCTGAATAGGCGAAACGTCGACTGGTAAGTGGGTGTATTACTGGATTTGAAACATAAGGCTTTGCATTGTGGTTTTTCCCAATTGCATTATAATAAATAATAGTGTTTCTTTTTGAGTTTTTGGCTCTATTTTATTTAAATATTTTTATAATTATAGTTTTATAGGCGTTCCAGGAAGAGTTGCCTCAACTAGCCAGAGCAGAACTCCATACATCTCGATCCATTCAATCCTCTTCCTGGATACCCTCTCTCCAAATCTCCTCCTGGACTCCCTCCATCCACCTGCTTCACGGTCGTCCGCGTCCTCTTCTCACTGATGGAACCCAATCCAAAACTCGGTTCGGCCAACATTCAAATGCCATTATCTTCACTTGACCGTACCATCCGTGCCCCGATCCTTTCATTTGTAGATATTTCCACGTCCATCCTCTGTCAAATTTCTTGGTTTCTTATTTTATCCAACCTAGTGACCCGGAGGCACATCGTCCAGAAATCCATCTCAACTGCCTGCACCTTTGAGTACAGACCGGAGCTCATAGTCCAGGTTTCCGAAGAATAAGTCAGAATAGAATCGACTATGGTCGTGAAAATACGTCATTTATTTTCTGTAGATATCTCTGTATTCGATAGTACCGGATGTAGCATTCTTGTAGTATTTCGGGCTTGCTCCACCATTTTTCTGACGTCATACTCAGACGACCCGGTTGTATCCAAATAAGACCCCGTGTACTTAGATACATTAACTTTTTTCGCTAGGGTTAGCTGCTCAACGATGTAAAATCTGCTTTGATAAAAACAGTCAACAGAACATTTTTATATTAAGACCATGGAAAAATTCCAACGAAAAGCCCTTAAGTCTCCAAATTAAAAACAGAAAATGAATTTATCTGTCCGATATTTAGCCTATTCAGGCATCCTCAGAGTTGAAAGAGAATAAAAACAAAACAAAACATGTATAATGCACCCAAGAAACATCCCACCACCTCCCAGTCTCAAATGCAACTAATGAATCATAAGGAAGGTTATTCGACCCCGGCTGGATAAGGTTAGATAAAAACAGCTGATAAATACTCCAGAATTTGAAAAACAAACTTACACTCACCAAACTTCAAAAAGCATAAGACAAAAGACCATATGAAAAAATAAAAGTAAAAATGAAAGAGAAATAAAAGAACATTATGAAGAAACCAGTGGACTTATGGCTATTCCACAAAATATGTTAATAAGTAAGTAGAGACCTTACATAAATGTTAAGACCGTGGAAAAATTCCAACGAAAAGCCCTTAAATCTCCAAACTAAAACAGAAAATGAAATTATCGGATAATTTTAGGCAGATAATTTCATTTTTTATAATTATTGGTCAATTTTTTTATGTTTTAATATTTTTATTTTTAAAGAAAAAAGATAGGCCCTCGGCCGGGATTCGAACCCGGAACCTTTGTCTCTCCGTGACAGGAGGCTACCATTTGAGCCACCAAGGCCGCCTGCCGGCAGAGGGCAAGTGACCAATAATTAAACAAAAGTTATAAATAGTAATATGACGTAAGTCAATAAGATCCTAAAATTAAATTAATGTTCAAAGAACTTCGTTCAAGTGTATTCATCGCAAAAATTGCGAGAGCACGAGGACATGGGATCGGATAAGAGAAAAGATTTGTCCTCTGCCGGCAGGCGGCCTTGGTGGCTCAAATGGTAGAGCGCTGTCACGGAAAGACGGAGGATCCGGGTTCGAATCCCAGTCGATGGCCTTTCTATTCTCTTTAAAAATAAAAAAAAAATCATTTTTTGTTTTAATTTGGAGACTTAAAGGCTTTTCGTTGGACTTTTTACACGGTCTTAACATTTATGTAAGGTCTCTTTTTAGTTTTCAATATTAGAATATTTTTATTATTTATTATTATTATTATCTCTATCTACATCATAAAAATTCATTGCAAAAAAAAAATAGAAAAGAAAAGACTTAGATAAGATTAAACTCGATAACAAATAATTCGAACCATTATTTTTTTATAAGGTCAAGCAATGAAAACCACAACAATTGATGGATAGTCTTGGGTTCAGTACATGGTAGGGACTGTACTTTTTCTAAGAAAAAGGTCATGCTGGGAGGTAATTGTCCGAGATCATGGTCAGCAGTTTTTTCTCCCAAAAATTGGTACCCACTAAACAGAGGCTTAGTGAGCTCCAGGAGGGTCTTTAGATTCCACAGGCTGGTTGATGGATAGTCTTGGATTCAGTACATGGTAGGGACTCTACTTTTTCTAAGACCAAGGTCATGCTTAAAACAAAAGATTAAATAATTTATCCACCACAGCCGTATTTGAGCCCTGATTCTTCAGCATAGCAACCAAGACTAAGGGTCTTGGATTCAGTGCGCAGTAGACTCTGTACTGTTCCTAAAACAGACGTTGTTCAAGGAGACGATTTGTCCAAGATCATTCTCAACCGCCGGATTTACCCCCGAGATAGAGGATCGTTGAGTCTTCTGAAGCCACAAAGTCCACGCCAGCTGTTATCAGATTATATTATCTGCCAGCACCGGATTTGAACCCGGGACCTCAACGGCACTTCAACTCTCTGCCACTGAGCTTTCCCATTTCATCGTTTTAACTAAATTGTTTTTACTAAATAATTTCAATTGTTGATCTATCCGAAATTATATTTTGCTGTTACCTCAACTGACATTGAGTTATAAATTATAATTTCATTATATAAACTGTTCTAAACTAAGAAGAACGGAATACATAAAATTAAGTACAAAAATGTGACATACTTATGTATTTCAATAGTGCACTTCTGACAAAATGCTTAGTCTCAATTATCCTCTCGGAAAACCCCGTTTTATAGTCGAGGGTGGGGGGTGGGGGGCGATTGCCCCAGGGAGAGGGAAATGTCAAGGAGTTTAGCGGTTAGGGCACAGGACTTTATTTTAATAAGGAAAATTGTAAAGACCGATGTTATGGCTGAGAGCGACTTTTCCCTCGGCGGTATTTAAGAGCGAAAAACAATGGCGTAGAGCTGTCGGGTAAAAAGGTTGCCAGATGGGGTTGGAGAAGACGCAATTACATGGATGGTTTTAAGAAGGCTTTTCATTGTTCGAATTCTATGAATTCTCTTACTTCGCCCCCCCCCCCCCCGACCAAGAAGTTTCGGAACTGTTTTCCGCTATTTATACCAAGTGGTTAAAAAAAAAAAAAAAATCGCTTGTAATCTTTTCAATTTCGGTTTTATATTTTACCTTGAACAAAAACTGAATAAAACGCGGATTCACAGAGCATGCACTCAGTTAATATTTTTGAAGGGTTACGATGATTAAGATGGATTTAGTAAAGTTGTTGGACAGTTACAAACGAATTCCTAAAAAGCCGGTAAACGGCTGAGACGTAAATTTGAGGATTACGTTGGGAGTGATCTGTCAGATTGGTGGTGTCGGCATCGAGCCTTCTGGTTCGCTAAGCCTTATTATTGAAAAAGAATTGAATATATTATACTATACGTTTGGTGTAATACTCACTTCTGAAAGTAATGTTGGTAAACCGAAAGTTTGATAATGCTGTCCTTTTTTATTAGGCATTAAATTATTAAATTTGAAATTGCAGACTCATATCAGAGTACTTTATCATGGACGTTGTCAAAAGAAAGGCTTTTGAAGAAAAACTTTGTATTATTTTTGTATTTAATTTATATTTCTTAAATGATCAAGAAAAGGCTTGTCCAATATATACGCGAACTAGCGTCATTAAAGCTTTATTTTACAAAATTCCATCTACATTAATTTTGTCTTGTACTTAAAGTTAAAATTTTGCTATCCTCTTATAATTTTAAGTTCTATTGAGTTTGTGCTGCCCATCTCATGCTTTGATCAAGAAATAAACAACTTGTTAACGTATATAATTATTGTTCGGAGTGTTAATATATGTGAAAACCAGACTAATATTAATAATTTAAATTTAAAAATTATGTCAACAAATGGCCACTACTCTCATGCCTGAGAACACTAGGAGGAGACTAAAAAGGACGTGGATGATGGATCTATTACAGTAGGAAATTAAAGCAAGCCAATGGAGAGGTAGTTGTTGGCTACTGTTCTTCGTCATGTCTTATTATTATTTGTGTGCGACTCTTATTATTATGCACTTCGGCCTAAAAAGGCCCATTGTACTTGAGTCCTGAAAATCCCTAACATAGGTCTAGTCTAGTCTAGTCTACATTTTAAATGGTCTTTAAACCTCAGTTCTTGAAGTTCCTTGTGTCCACCGGGGCCAAGGTCAAATGTCCTCTTTCGACTTAGTGCTATGGATTCAAAGAGGACGTGCCAAGGGGTTTCGTCCTCCTCTTTGCACCATCTGCACCTGGGTTCTTGTTCAATGCCCAGACGATGCATGTGTTTCCTGAGTTTACAGTGCCCAGTGATGGTTTCAACCATACTTTTGAGGTCGGTTCTCGACGAGTGAGCAGCTTCTTTCTTGATTTTATCTGAAAGATTATCATTGGGATCCTTTATGAAAAGTTTTGTGTGCCTTATCTTGGCTCTATCCCAACGTGTTTTTATCTTCCTCTTGGCTAGTTTGTTAATTGTATCCTTAGCCAGGGGAAGGGGGACCCCGCACCATGGTTCTGGTCCAATAGGAGCAATACGTGCTCCTTTCTTCGCCAATTTGTCGGCCCTTTCATTTCCTGGAATATTACTGTGCCCAGGGATCCAAAATATGTTAACTCTGTTATGTACAGCTAGTTCATCTAGTCTTAGACAGCATTCCTCCACTAGTCTGGAGTTTTTCGTCATGTCTTCCTTGTCATTTAATATTATTTTCCTGTCAGCCAATCCGCTGATTGTCAATTACTTTTATTTGACAGGTGTGGATGGAAATATAAAGAGAAAAAAAAATATGATCTCTAAATCATTGATTTAGGAATTATAAAAAGAGCATAGTTATTCCAAAGCTTAGATTATTCATTTTGTCAGCACTCATCATAACTGCTTATTTTAATTTTTTTTTTTACAGAAATTAGAACATAAATTAGTTTCCTCAGGCTATGATGCATGAAAGCTTAGTCGCATTGTGGAGAATGATCATTTCGAAGATTATTTGCATTTGTACTGTATCTTCTTTTGAAAAATTCTACTACCTTGGTAGGAAACAACTAAAGAAAAATTGCATTTCGGTAAGGATGATTTCTGATGAGAAAACACGTACATA